>JACJUY010011891.1:6038-18613 GCA_014220935.1 Platorchestia sp. MABIK | reverse complement strand
CGCTGAGGTGGGATGGGGAGCGCGAGGTCCACGGGACAGGCGCGCTCCCGCCAGGCGCTGGCGCAATAACGAGCACTTGTGGCACGCGCCTCCCACGCATCGCCTCATCAACGCCGTCCCGATAAAACACATAAAAAACAGCGGCGGCTCGTCCAAAGTTTCACATAAAAGCGGCGGGACGCGCGTCCGACTGTGTGGCCGCCCGAGACTGTGCCAGTTTTGGGCTGGTGCGATAGTCTGGTTGAGAATCTTCTGATCTTGCTGGCAGTTGGAGTTTGTGTTGAAGTAGAGCGTTTTTGTTTGTTGTACAACACACTGTGTAAATTCTAGTGGCAATGGTTTCATTGTCTTCAGGATATAATCAAATGCATGGTCGCAAATCGTTTTTATAGATTGCAGACTTGTTTTATTCTGTTAAAAAAAGTTGAGCGAGCAAAAGACGAACTGTTTTTCTTCACAGTCATGAAGGACTGCAAAAAATCTTACAAAATTGGCGTGTCTATTTAAGCTTTCCCTCTTTAAAAAAACACACGCTCAGTCTCATCCTTTGACTCTCTCGAGCAGATAGCATCCCACCACCAATAAGCGCGCAACTATGATTATTAGTCATTTGTCCGATTACATTCTCCTCTTATTCGTCTATTATTTGTCTGATTTGATATTTCTCCCTTTAAAGACTTCAAGAATACTTTTCCAAGTCAGATACGGAGCTTTAATCGAATCGAAAAGCTTACTCAGTACAATAACAACTGTACATCTTACCGATATAACGTCATGGTGCTTTCAGTCCGACATCACGCAACCAAGGAATGCTGGAACTACCGAGAGCTATGGGGAAGGCTCAGCGGTAAAATTTCTACTTCCCTAATAATTATTGGACGTTAAAATCTTCTCAGTCGAATGGAAATAATCGAAAGTAAATCAGCCGAAATGTTAGAAGTACCGGAGCCAAACTTCGTATTTGGAACAGAGCAAATTTTTCTACAATGTTCTTGAAGTTATCATATTTTGCATGTTAATTAAATTTTACCAAGGAAGTTTACCTCCGTTGAAAATAAGTTTATCAATCTACCTGTTTATTTGTATTTTTTCACATATTAATTAAATAAAAGGTGAAATGCGGAAACTTTTTTTTTAAAGAGCCACTAAAGCTTTGGAGTCCGTATGCATGCTGTAGCCTCGGCTACCGAGGCAGCTGAACTGCTTGGTTTTCCTAAAGCTATCAAGTGAAAGAAAATTGTCGAAATTCTGTAAACTCTGAAAGTCATCCAGCAACCTTAGTAATTCTGCCTAGGCTTCCTAATACCAACAAGTACTAAAACGCGTTGTGCTAAGGAATACTCGATCTAATGCCTCCATGTGACTACAGAGTGAACTACTTGAATCATGTTTCAACCAAAATTACACGGTGTGAGTCCAGCAAAGTCGGACATAAAATACCTGCCATTAGGTAACCTCTGCTTTCTACAATCAACATTCAGAAGTGGTTACTGTGAAGTATAGATCACTGGAGCTGGCCTACACACTACCGGAAGCAAGTGCCCTCCTTTGACGGGTCTAGATTTTTATCAAACTGAAAGGCGTGTTTGTGTGTGGAGTCAGATCGATGAAGCGTACAAGCGTATCTTCTTCCATGTAAAGCAGAGTATCAATGATGTTTTGGGCTACAATATCATGAAATCCTCATGATCCCATCGTTGCCCTGCATAGCGGGATCAATATAAACGATTACTTGAACATTTTTGATCATGTTCACACAATGGTGCAGGCTTTTTCCCAAAATGATGACGGTATCTTCAAGACGACAATGCTCCGATACAAATCACTCTTGCGGCCAAGAATTTGTACGTGATATAAAGAGCTGGAAAGTGAGCTAGAACACATAGAACGGTAGTCGCCATCTCCAGTTTAATGTCAGTATTTTCAGCGCATTTAAGTGAGATCACCCTGAAACCGTTACTCTCCACTGTCGTGTCTGAATGGCCTGAAATAAGTTTTTGAACAATGACTAAAAATTTTTGCGGATATCTTTACGTTGTATGACTGTGTTTGTAGATGACTCGGAAGCTGTAAAAATAACAAGAGAGGAATTAACTCCGTATCAGAAGAACTTTTACGAATTTAGCAAGTATTTCAATGACTGTGCCAAACCAGATTGAAAATACCGTTAGGCAATAAACTGAAAAATATTTTTTAATTATGTCATTTTCCTTATTGAGGTATCTAGTATTTATTTTAGAGGCCAATGATGAGACTGATGTGATTTAAATAAAAATTCATCAGTCAAAAAATATTAAACATGAGTCTCAGTTAAACAAAAATGTAAGTTAGAATAGTGGTTTTGTGGGTGAAGTTTAAGCAACTAGTCTGTTTTCAATCGATCACGAACACTTGCTTTGGTCTCCGCCGCCAACATCTCTGGCTTTGGTAGACAATTCCAACAAGGATAATCAACTCTCCGTTGATAGAATACCTTTAATTTTATAAAAATAAAACAAAAATATCTCAACCAACGTCCATAAAAGTATCACAAAATATTACATTATTTTTATAACAATAAATGTATGAAAATCGGTGAAATAGTTCAGTAAAGATGCAACCATAATAAACCTTCCCCTCCACATGCATAGACAGCAAAGCAAATACCGAGAGCCTCAAGACCCATTCGCACAAACGAGAGACGCGAGTCATGGCCACGGTCATATGGGCGAGGTTTCAAGCTTACCAATCGCAGCGCCAGGCAGCCCTCGCTGGTTTACTACCTACTATCCGATGGATTTCTTTAAATGAGGAAGTCAATTGTAAAGCAACTGAATCATAGTCGTAGTCAAGACTCGTTGACAACGATTTATTCTCTATTTACCTCAGTCTATTCCACATATTTCTATTATTTCTACACGCCCTCACCTTGTCTCATTCCATCCGTAAATTTGCTATAATACTCCCTCGTTTCATTTTACCCCTTTTTAGTGAAGTGCGATTTATTCATCCTCTCCACTAATGTAATCCACTTACAACATATCTCAGTTTTCCCCCTTACAATTTTTCTACTACACATCTATTTTCTCTCACACCGGCTTTCTTGGCACATTTACCATAATAATTTCAACCCTTTTTCTACAACAGATTCCTTTGCTTTAATTTTCAGAGGTGGCTACAATTCTAGGGTTGACTGACATTATCAAAATCGGAACAATCTTCCACAAACGCTTTCATTTTTTAAGCGCGGTACTTCACAGTTCACTCCTGTTCTCAAAACTGCGCACGTCTCCAATGAGCAGATTTACGGTATTCACGATTTCCCATGTGCAGCGATTCCTGCACTCTAATTAAACATACCCACGGTGAGAGAACAGCTAAAATTAAATCTACCTAGACGACTAGGCACTAAAAAATTACTGGCCAGATGAGCAAACATACGATGTACACAAGAAGCAAGATCATATAAGTTAGAAAATTAGGTAAGGAATGGATGCACGCCCAAGTAAAGACAGTCTAGTCACACTCTGAATGGAAGTAGAAAAATCTCAGGGAATTTGGGACGTGTTATTACAATTCAAAGTCACCCTTCACCAGCCACTGGACAAAAATTGCTTTCGCATTTGGAACCCATTGATTCACCGTCAATTTTCGGCGCTATGGCCTCATCAGAGTTGAATAGAAAGTTAAGTAGCTACGGCACTACATCAGCGACAAATAACATACCTAAGAAAAAATTACCAAGCTTCGTAGAAGCCTCTACAAAAAGTCTTAGTGACAAAAAAGGACTTTTTAATGGTAACTATGATATACTGTTCAGTAAGAAAAACTATCCAATGCCCGAACCAAACGAATAGTCATTCATAAAGACAATTTGAATGTTTCACAGAAGGAAATGACAGGAAAACGACTCCGCAGTATTTCATAGACAAAACCTACATTTTACCGAATCATAACAGAAAAGTGTCAGTCTGCACTACGCTTGTGTAGGCCATCAAGAGGTAGCACAGGAGGGCGGTTACCATTGAAAGTGTATGCCACAGACGTGAGCCTCAGCAGCAAAACCCGCCTAAGCAAACAAGAAGTCCTCGATCTGACACTACTAACATCACAGCAATACACTAAGGCTACAACAACAAACTTGTGTCACGTATCTCAAATTTTTATCAGTTCTCGAAACGAACGAGCTTACTCAGTTCTCCTGATACTTGATGGAACCTACTAACGTCCTAAAAATTCTTTACATCAGAAAAAACTATTTTTGCTCACATAGACAAAATGTGGTCTTTTAGTTTATGCAAAAGCAAAATGGAAATCTTTTGTGTGACCTGTTAAATTGTGATAAGTGGAGAAAATATCCGAGGCTGAAGTAGGTAGATTCTAACATAAAAAATTGCACATGCTGAAAACGGATAATCAATAATCCAGGTACCACAAATGATGCGGGATATTTAAAGCGGCAATGAAAGAAAAAACTTTAGAAGTCTAGCAACACTAAATCAGCTAGTGATAGAAGATATCACGTGTCAAATGAACTAACAACACATGTGCCATCAACATGCAGTCACAAAAGCTCTAATCGTAGTCACCAGCTACCGCAGCCATGCAAAATTACGTCACTCCTGATCACTTCAGCACGAAACTCGCGCACGAAAGACACGAGTTTTTCAATGAACGATTGAAAGTGAACAGCAGTTCAAATCCCAAATGATTTTGATGCAATAGCTCACCTTCCCATCAAGGGTACAGCTTAAAAATAACTCGAGCTGCTCTCATATCCAACTAATTGAAAAACTTAACATCTGAATTTAAGTGATGTTTAAAGTTTGATCAATAATTTGACCCTGAGTCTTTAAAACAGCTCTAATGTCATCATGATGCTAAGATCACAGCCAGTTGAACGCAATTGACACTTGAACCTCTGCGTTATCACAGTTCAAATGTTTTTGAAGAGGCCACAGGAAACAAAACTGAATAGACATTCAGCCTGAGAGTTAACCCTCATAAAACGCTCGTTGAGTGCGGTTGAAGATGTGACGAGCTCGATTACAAGGAACGAACATTGCCCAAAATTTCTGAATAATTCCAATGCAATGCAAAAACTTAAAATAACTTGGGCTGGAAGCAAAGTTTTCAGGGAAGTCTTTCGTAAGTGGCACACTCTCCAATACACAGTCGTAACTGGCACCCAACTAGCCACGTGAGGTTTCCAGAAGTAAACAAACACAAGTTTCTGACAGTAATAAACAACACACAAACAATGTCAAGGCCACAACAAAACCTCTTATCTCAACAGTTAACATAGAGTATAACATGAATTTGTTTTCTTTAGATGCAATAGAAAATTAACGAAGTTTTGATATTTCATTTCGTTCAATGTCAGCAACTAATTGTTCAGTGACTTGCACCCGGTAGGAAGGAGAAGGGATGAAAACATCAATAAACAGATGGTGACTGCACTAAATTATAAACTAAAGCTAAAGTGTCGAAAATCAACTAAAAATTTGAGTTTCCATAATAGCAAAACACAAATAAAAGGTTGGGTTCAGTTAACTGTTTTAGCAGGGCATCAAATGATGTGTCATCCTAGGTTAGCAAAAGAAATGTTATTACGTTAAAACCATATGTTAAAACCGACGAGCAAGAATAAGTATGAACTAATGACCCTGAAGGAGAAGCAAACACTAAAAAAGAAAAGGTAAATGTCAACATAATAGCCTTATACTCTCTCTAACATTGCTCTAAAACATGTACTAGATTTGTCACAATGTACTCCTCATATTTAACCAACGAGGAGGAGACGTGAGCGCTACTCTTCACGCTGAGGTGGCAGAGTGCAGCGCTCACTGAATATCGGAAGCACGTTGCACTGCCAGCACTCATGCCAGCGAAGCCTTCGGAAGTGCTCGATGTTCTCTGTTAACTTGGCCCTCCTTTTCTTGTGGCTGTCACTGTGAGGGAAGCCTCCGAACCAAGAGAGAAGCCTGTCAGCCAGCTCCTCTTCAGTTTTGAAGGTGACGCCGTTAATGTTTGGCTTGACGAGCTCTTCAATAGTAGGGTAGTACTGAGCAATGACAGGCAGACCGCAGCCAAACATGTCCACGACTTTCATGGGCAGGTCCAATCCCGAGCTCGAGGTGTGCAGGCTGAGACCCATGTCAGCGGCTGCTAATAACATAGGGTAGTCTGCCGCTTCTAGCCACACCGTGTCGAGCTGTACGGTCTGCCATGCACACTGCTTAGCCAGTTCTATGTAGTACTCTTTCAGAGGACCCTTACCAGTCACAATAACGATGAGGCGAGGGTAGCGTGTGGGCTCGAGCAAAGCACGTTCCTCATAAGCGCTGAGAGCGTGAAGGAGTATCGAGAAATCTTCATCTTCAGTCCAACTTGTGGATGACACTAGAAGTGCTGGGCGATCTTCACAGTAACACACTCGTCCATCAGCAAAGCGCTCTGTAAACACAGTTTTGTCTGGAGCACTGCCTCCCAAACACGGTAGCTGAGCACATAGTTTTAAGAAAAGGTCATGCTTGGCTTCAATTGAAATTGGTTGGAAGCGAGTAGGAGGTCGGTCGTAGTGAACCGTAATGCGTTCCACACCCCAATTTCTCCTGAGGTCGTCCTTCATGGCTCGACTTACACACAAACCAGACGAAGCCATTCTACCAAAGACTTTCTCAATAGTTTTGTATATGTGCACTAAAGGATGTCTGGGACCCAGGGCTAAGGCTAGAATACTGTACCCATAGTTATGCCAGTCTAGGACGAGGTGAACTCTGAAGATGAGACAGTAGAACCAACACACAGGCAACGCCGGCACACACGGCGGGTTTTGTAACAGCAAATAATTAGGACGCTTGGAAAACAAAAGGGTGAACCACAAAGTGAAGGCCTGCCAGATAACACGACCTGCAAACCTCATGAGATTAGGCAGGCTATTGAATGAAGACGGAACTTTTCGAAGAGGAACTATGGAAATATTGGGATGGCTCAACAATTCTGCTTGTGGCTGAGAATTCAAGTAGCCCAAAAAATTTACATCATAGCCTTCTTGGGCAAATGAAAGGCAATGGTAGGCCATGCGAGGGGAGTGACCCACGTCTCCGAGCACGACCACACTGACGCGATGTCTGCTGTCCAGCACCTTGGCACTTTGAGGCTGCCGCTTCTGAACTGAGGTCTCCATGTTGGTCATTACCTCAGGTCTGGAACATGACATAAAAACTCTGAGCTGTGTAACCCTGTGTCTTAGAATAGAAAGTTAACATTATGAGCAGCTGAGAATTGGTAGGGAGATATATAAAAATTCAGGTTACTCTTACATAGAAAAGCAACATCAGCTCAGTTACAGATGTAAAGAACTGTAATCCACGATACCATGGACCGGTTCCACCAAAACACTGCATGGCATGATGAATTATTTGGGTCTCTTCCAGTAAATATTACAACCTGATCACTTGTGGATAGCAACTTAATTCACAAGACTACTCTAAAATGTGCCAGAAAAACTTGTGCAATATAGTATTCCATGCCAGATTTTGTACAGAGATCACAACCTCTCACAACCAAGATTGAATGTGGGATTATTAAATTTAAAAATCAGTAGAGAAATTTGTATAACCTTCCATCACCTACCTACCTATACATTGTAGCTAACCAAAGAAAACTGCTTGAGAAGATATGATCAGTACCATAGATTCCTACTTATATATGAATATTAACCCATTCCAAGCGGCCAAACTACATATAGTTCGTCCCAAAAAAGGTCCCATTTAGCGGCGCGTCAATTTGTAGTTGCTGTTTCATTCCGCCTGCTACACATAGGTGGGGGCTACAGACTGCATGCAAAAAATATTATCTGGCATCCTTTTCAGTTCTTCAAACAATTTTAAGCAAGTTGAACAATGAGTTCAGTGTCTTACTAGACGTCAATATGTGTGGTGCGTGATTGCACGGCAGGAGAGGTTGCCAACTTGCTCCTCTACCTGCTTTGCTATCATATTTTGCTCGTTTTCCCAGTTGTGTTGAAATTTTTTGGCTTGCTGATATTCATTGTCCTCTAATGATAACAAAAATAATAATCTCTCATAATAATAATAATAATAAAAGTAATAATTTCATTTCCACAATCTTGCATGCTTTTGTAAGCCAAATACTTCTTATGCATTCTGTTCAAGCTTTCGACTTTATATCTGAAAAATCAGTTATCATATTCAGATGTACCATTCCATCTGTGATCATAAACTCGCATATTTGTGGTCTATCAACATACTTATTATTTTTACGTCAGTACTCGAATATAAAAAACGTCAGTACTTATCAAAAATAAAAATCTAATACAAGTCTATACTATATTATTGAAATTAAAATTTATTCCTCCATCATTTTTCATGTACAATTCCAAATTAACTGTAATAAATATACCATTTTCATTACTATATTTCAAAAAATTAAGTCCAACTTGATCCCATTAAGTAGCAGAAACTATATATGGTCACAAGACATTCTTTCCATTTAGCAGCATGACCATTCATTGCATGTAGAAGTGACTGTCGTAAACAGCGACAGCTGCTGTATTTAGATAATTTCAAAATTTGTGCGCTCCAGTAGATACCCTGCCGCTTGAAATGACTCAAGAGGAAACAAATACACTGAATTATGGCTGACTTAAAACACTAAAATACACACACAAGGATCACCAACAGCAGAACAGCTGTTGTTCAGGTGTTCAGGTTTATTGTTTATTGCTAAAAAAAGTCTTCATGCACGATGGAGCTATTAGGTTGATCAATGATTTGACAGAAACTCAAATTGGAGGAGCTTGTGTTTTGATAAATTTTTAAATACATAACAAAACGAAATCCTAGACCTAAATCATAACCAAAGGTATTAAGAGTATCCCTCAATGTTCAGGGAAACACGCTGCAACTAAAGTTATCACAATTTCCTTCAATATTTAGTGAAATAAGCTTTAAATTGTGGGATTTACTCTACTTCCATCATCTGCAGAAAGATTAGTGCTATTCTAGTTGTGCTTCTAGTCACCTGAGAGCATCATTACATTGAGGGGCATACTAAAAAGTTATTTGTATTAGGACTCTTCAGCAAGTGGTCCCTAACTGAGGTAACAAACCATGAAGAAGAAAGCCCTAAAAGCTGAAAATTTCTCTTTTATTATGAGAAATTTTATACAACTGACTTAGAAGTTATTGCAATAGTAGAATAGTTGTTAGTTTAATACTCCATTTTTACAGCAAAATGTTTTCACCAATGGAAAAAAGGGCCCCACTTGGTACACACTAAACAAGATGTGAAAACTATGCACAGCACATGTACCCACACTGAATAACCTGTGCACAGAAACAGTAAGTTACAAAGGAAAAGCAAGGGAAGACAAAGAAGCAATGAAAGCTTAGAGAAGCACCAAAGTGGGCACAAATGATGAAAATACAAAGACCTATTGATACTCAAGGTCTCCAAACAGTATCTTCCCTTAGGGGTGCCAGTCCCTTGACTGACTAAATGCCATTATTGAAATGAAGAAGTACAGCTTATTTAAAGTAAGAAGATTATTATACTTATTTCGATGAAAAAAATTTGGCACTTTTTGGTACAGTAATGAACAGCAAGCTCCAGAATACCTTAGATGAAATCAAATTTTGAATGACCATTCATACTACATACTGACAAAATCATTAATGCAAACAAATACTACTACTACTACTGACAAAATTATCATTTTAAATAAGCACTACAAACAATATTGTTTCAAATAACCAGTGCCGGTTATTTGAATTGTCTCAATTGCTGATTAATTCAAAAATGTCTCAATTGCTGATCAAATCATTAAATACCACCATCACAGGTAGCATAATGGTTTTAATATACCCATTGCTACCAAAATACAATGGGGTACAGCAATAGGTAGAACTGTAGTCAGGTCTACAACTCACCAACCACTGTCTGCCCACATAATAATGTAAAGATATCTTATGACATGGTTAAAAAAATGCTAACACAAGAGGGGATGCATACGTATTAGAGCCATATACCAACAATCTTCGTAGGCAACATAGAAGCACAAACCCACCTCTGCACTGAAGAAGTCCAGTCACACTGAGACCGCGGTGTCTTGAGGTAACGTCACTCGGTGAGCAGCCAAAATGTTACCTCCCTCTTTTCTTGTTAGCAGGTCAAAAGCACATGAAGGAAACCTAGAATGACAGGAAAATTGAAATTAGTCATTGAAATTGATAACCTTAACATGAGCATGATTAAAACAATGAGCAGAGAAGACTTTGCAGAAGTTGTTTCATCTGACATTTAAACTGAGCTACTCTTTATATGCTGACAAAGAACATTTCATGTAAAAAATATATACTGAATATTTGTGAGACAATTTTGTATTTTCTTAGCAGCAATTAAAAACCATATACACCTAAAATATAACAGCACTAACAATTATTGTAATTAGCCCCTAGTCCAAGTAATTGAAAAGACTATCTATAAGAGTATCTATGCACTGGAAAAAGAGTTAAAATTTGATTATTTTTATATCTTCTCTAGAGAACTTAAAATGAAATGAACTTAAAATTCAACTCTGAATATCTTCTTGTATGTGGGAAACCATATTGGCTGTTCAAAGATCAACACAAAATTCAACCAACAAAATCCTCCATCCTTTCACGTTACTTTGAAACAACCTTATTATACTTGTAATGTAAAAAAAAAATATTACTTATTTGCATTATATAGTTACCATTATAACATTATTTTATCTATTATTAAACATTTTGAATCTTCATTCTGTATTATTATTTTTCTACAACTACCTAGAGAGAAAGTTTTAATGCTACAAATTATAATTAATGACTTGAGAATAAAAAAAGCTCCTTTATATACATAATGGTCCATAAAATATACACATATGGTGTCTGAGAAGCACTATGAAATTTAGAACTGTCAAGTCCTTTTCTACTTAATAATTTGGTATATGTGAAGGAGAGGAGAATAATCAATTTTCCAATTTTTGGTATATGAATATTGGTAATTAGATCAAAATAAACAATTTCGACAACATTGAATTTATTGTCGTCAACAAATTTTGAAATTTCATTTCAAAATTTAGGTTGTTTGAGACATTTACACAAATTCACATGAAAAAATTTTACACAAATGATATTGTGCTTGCAAATGTTAGTTTTCAAGATATAGCATTTCAGGTAAGAATAGCATTAACAGCAATTTCAATAAGGCCCTTCTAGTGACTCGCAGACGCAGATCACGCCAAGTTTTTTGGCGGGAATCATTGGCCTCTGTTTGGTTGAGTTGAATTAAATTATTTTAGGTTTACTTCGAATAGTTTGAATTGGTTTATTTAACTAACGTAACTTTACCTCACCTAACCTTGTCTATTGTTTCATCAAAACCGTATTTCTGCTTATTTACGTGTCCGTTTCTTCAATTTCATAAACGACGTTCCTATAACTTCATAGTTAAATATCTTGAAAACTAAGCATTTGCAAGCACAATGTCATTTGTGTAAAAAGTTTTCAATTGTACCATATAACCAATGTGTGTCAACAAAATTATTGAAATCCATGACAACATTAAATTCAATATTGACAAACAACTTTTCTTCCATTCACTTTCCTTTGCAAATGAGTATTTAATGAGTTATAGCGGTAAGTTACTTACCGCAATTTTATTCTTTCAAGGGTGGGAAAAATTGTTTTGAGGAGAAGATCCCAAATGGACTTTCCAACATGAAGGGAAGACTCCAATGGACTCTCCATTTTAATGGCTATGTTGCACTCGAATGATCGTTAAGTCATCTTCGATTAGATTATGTTGCATTAAGTTACATTAGATTAGGTTATGTTGGGTTAGGTTAGATTAGTTCAGTTACGTTACATTACGTCACCGCTATAAAAAATAAACACTCATTTGTGACGGAAAGTGCATGGAAGAAAAATTGTTTATTTTTGATCTAATTATCTATGTTCAAGCAGCAAAAATTTAAAAATTTATTATTGTTCACTCCTTCACATTTAACAATAATTTTTCTTGAGTTTTATTTCAAGTCTATTTCTTGGAGAATAAAGCAAACTTGCAGAATTAATGAGTAACTAATATTAATAAAAAGTCAGCAGAGAATAGAGGCAATATCAAATTAGGACATAGAAAAGATCGAATAAATTTACTAACTCTATCCAAGTATTCATGCAATGTATTTGATATAAAATATTACCATAAAATAACTATAGTTAAATACATAACACTCTTGTCAATATACAAGTGTTAATCTAAGACTATACATGTATAATGTTTCAAAACACTCAAATATTCTTCCTGAATCCTGATTCCAACTTCCTCAAGTATAAAACCTACTTACTCTACTGTCCATATTTGGTTTCCAAAGTTTTTCATACCAAACTACCCACTAAAACACATTTAAAATGCGTGCCAGTTCAATCTGAGGTCACCGTCACATAAACATCGTATTATTATTACGCATTTGAAAACCTAATGGGAGATATGGCATGCATCAACTGGATGAGATTAAAACATGAACTTGAACTTGAAATTGAGGG
>JACJUY010011890.1:9349-21745 GCA_014220935.1 Platorchestia sp. MABIK | reverse complement strand
TCATATAAAAAATAATTTAAAACAATAACTGAAGTACTTTTGTTTTTATTGGCCTTTCAAATAAGTAAGTTTCTCTGGCGCACCCTGTAGTATAATGTTTTTTTTTTAGTTTGAATATGAACTGCCATAGTATTAGTGGACTTCAATTTTTTTAAATCGTAGTGAAATTAAACAAAAAATTACTGCTGACGGCCAGTTTTTTCCATTCCAAATTAGTTTGGCGGATAACTGCTCCAGAAAAATTCATAAACGTGCTTTTACCACGAATACCTTTACCCGGTGTCGCACAAAAATATCCCCAACTTTTTAATTGGTTACATCTCCGCTTTAAATTAGCGTATGTGAATTGTCTTTTTTCACAATGTAGTAAATTTTGTTTCCTTTTCGAATAATTTAATGAATGAACGTACTTAGGTCACTCTTATCTTGCCTTCAGGAGGTATTTTCTTTCCCTGAGAATTAATCGCTCATCACTTTTATTTCGTTAAGAATGAATAATAGTATGGACGGTAGTCCGCTGCCACCAGAAGCTATATGCTTCGAAATTAGGAATTACTGAATTAAGCTGCGTGCGTGACGATTTGGTTGGGAGCTTGGCCGTAGGGGCTAGGCTCGTGCTTCTCTGAGTGGCGAGTTCATTGCTAGAGAGTAAGGAGAATCAATAGGCTCCAAGATTTACTGGTTTATTGGGAGGTAAATGATTGAATGGCTAGAACAACGCAGGCGAGGCTTCCCGAAAGGACTCGACAATGACTCATTAACACCTCCTCTGAAGACGACTCAATTTTACAATACAAGCCAGCCAACGAATGAAAAAAAAGAAAGAAAAGAAAAACAGTTTATTTCCAATAGAGATGGTACAAAAGTACCATCATTGGTTTTTAAAATATCTTAAAGTTAATACACTTAGATGATACACACACACGAGTATTGTAATACCCATGTCACTAGTCGAAAAATGATTGAGGGCAATGTACTCCTAATCTTGCTTAAACTACATTTGATGATACATGTAATGAGAATTATAAGAGATTCAAAGACACCAGAATATGAGGAGTTAACAGACTTCGAGAGCCAACCCCGAATCTATTGGTTAGCTTACAATCAAACAAAACCCAGGGAATTACTGACGATCAAGGACAACCCCAAGGGTTACAAACCCGGGAAATAGAGCCAATTGATTGATCCAAGGCGAATTATACCGTCAAAGAGACACTCTACGCAAATAGACAATCACGGGGCTCGAAATCGGACTTAGGTAAGTCGCTAACAATCCCGCTTGGCCTCACGCCCAACACTAAGCTCACTGCTCTAAGTCTCAATCTGGACTACTCGTGGCCGTATCTCGATACTAAGTGCTCGAAGCTTGACCGCTCGCACCCGCGTTCGTGGACTAAGTCACTCCTAATGCTGACCACTCGCGCCCGTGCCCCTGTACTAAGTGACTCCTAATCATCATCCTTACGCAGTCGTGAACCGCGCTCCCCCACGGAAAAGGGGAGAAGGTTTTAGGGCAACGGGGGTAGGTTTTGTGTGGTTCCAGCTCTCGCTCACCATGACGGATCTTCCAAGCCCATGAGCTTGTTCGTTTTATAATAATATTCTTGTAGTTTATATGGTCCGCTTCTAATTATATGGCCGACGCTAATGAGCGCTGTGACAGCGTCCTATTTAATGCGGTGAGTTTTCATTAAACACGTCTACTCAAACCAAACTCCGCGGCTAATGGTCACAGCCGGCGTTTCTATTTTATTACATCGCTATAAAAGTTAACCTTATCCGTTGCTCTCGGTCTCCGGGCCTGAGAGCGTGGAAATGCATAAACGTAGTTTATACATTAAGTTCTTAAAAATCGTTTAATAAACAGTTTACAGTGATCGATTTACTGGAAAAGGTAGAAAAACTAATTGTTCAAATTAAAAATTTTAAAAATAACACTGGTGTTCCTCATTTCTCAATACCTACTGTTAAAAATAATTTCACAATGATATATCCTACATACCACCAAGTATTTGAACCCTCTGTTAGGTTATTCATTTCCTTATATATATTTCATCATTTGAAGACACCTAAAATGCAGCTCACAAACGATCAAAGAATGCTCATCGTTTGGAATATGGAGCAACCAAAAACTGTGAAAAAGTTAGAAAAGCATCTAATGAAAAATTCCCGGAAAAGAACTCACCCGATAAGAAGACTGTTTCGCACAGTTAGAAAATTAGAAAGAAAATTTAATGCTCTTCTAACTCTTTCACAGTTTTTCGTTGCTTCGTATTCCAATACGATGAAAATTTTGTAATAATTAGTGAGGTGCATTTTAGGTGCCTTCAAATGATTAAATATGGTAGTAAATAACCTCTCATAGGGCTTAAATACTTGGTGGTATGTAGGATATATCATTATGACATTATTTTTAACAGTAGGTATTGAGAAATGAAGAAGAACACCTCCGTTGTTTTTAAAACTTTTCCTTTTTCCTTTGAACAATTAGTTTTTCTACCTCTTCTAGTAAATCAATCACTGTAAAGTAGCTATTAAACGATTTTCAAAAACTTGAATTATTCGAAAAGGAAACAAAATTTGCTAAATATTTTAACTTTAAGGGGAGATATAATTAATTACAAAGTCGGGGATATTTTTGTGGGACACCCGGTAGAGCGTGGTATAAGTAATGCCATGGAGGGTTCATAGTATTTGTTCTCTGAAAGCCTTAATTAAAAAAAAATTCAATTTTTGAATTTCTCATACTACATGTACAAAGAAAATTGGATATGTTCGAACAATGGAATTATTCAATGTATCTTAGCCTGGCCGTTAACCTACATTTTACACTCTAGAAAAAATATCTCATTTCGCAAGCTGCTACGAGATTGTTGGTTGAAGTTTCATTCACAATGCATGTGCGCCTTTCTGAATTCACAGCTTTGTGACATAAATATGAGTATAATACTTGTATATATGTTACTAAAACACGCCACAATGAGTGGTGGAGGCTCCCATGAAACCCTATGAATACTGAGATGCCTTTCTTTACGCCACTAATTACTGTACCTGCTGATGAATTACTTCAAAGCAAATTGCGAAACATTTGCGAAAAGTTTACATAAAATAACCATATATGGTATCACAGATTAGTGCGGGATGAGAATGGCATTTTGGCGGGACGTGTTCTAACGCACGATTGCAAACAGGTCATCTGCTCCAAGACATGACAATGCAACAGCACCGTCACACCGGAGCGACCAACTAACTTTGATAACCACATGGAAACAGTATGTAATACACGTCGGTAGAATTCATGGTAAGTCTGCTTGATTTATAGATGGAACCCATGAGTAATTACCACATGTATCCTAGCTGGCAGAAGCGAGGGATAGCCACGAGGCATGTGGCTTCCATGTTGGACCCACATTTTCTACACGTGTCCTAACCATGCGGGAACCAGGTGGGGGCACTTTCCAAAAGTCCATGTGCTTTCCACATAGCATGGGTAGGTAGAACCCATTTGGCAAACATGGACAATCCATGTCGTAACCATATGGCTTCCACGTGACTTTGTGTGTAAGGCAGGCTTTCGCAGGCCAATAAGAACGAAGGAACGTCTTGTGGTGACATTAAGGGGAGAACAGGTAAAATAATGGTCTTCAGAAATTCAGGGTTGTGCCAGAGAAAGCTAAGGGAAAAATACTGACTTGTCTTGACCGAAAAATTTTCAAAATACTGACATGTTTTCCGTTAGGATTAAAAAAAAGTCAGCCAAGCTCATAATATTTTGCAGCGTATTGTGTATTAGACACTCGCGATAATTGAGGCTTCCTCTTCACCGTACGGCATCCTTTTCCTCACATTTTACGAAAAAAATTGAACCTTTATTAAAAAATCGTCCATAATTATTCCTTTAGCAAGATCATAAAATAAAAAACAAAACACAACAAGAAAATTAAGACTACATAACAAAGAAAATAAAATAACATTCCCTAAATTGAAGCAATAATAAAAAATAAAAAATCAGAAAAGTCAAAGAAAAAGGAAATGAAATGCTAGATGAACCCAAATTGGCAGAATTAAACAAAAATATTACATTCTACACTATCAGTTATAGTTGTTGTATGAGTAGTTGTACAAATTATTAGTTACATATTATACTTTTTGAAATCAAACGACAATTCTACTTCTGTAAGATTTGACGATCCAAAGAAAAAGAAAGAAAAGAAAAACATTTATTTCCAATAAAGTACAAACATGAACTGTCGATACATCGGTTTTAGGCGGAGTCGAAGAGAAACGCTCGCCGCGAGCGTCAAAGAATCCCAACGAATTTCCCGAGCGCGCCGCATTCACTTGTGGTGTGAACAGCCGAGCGTTTCTGCATTCAAACATGTACAAGCATTTTTGACGCTCCGCTCCGCGCCGCTCTGCTCCGCTCGCTCCGCTCGTAGTGTGAACGCACCCTTAGGGTTAGGGTGGTGTTCCCACCCCCTTTTTTCATGCAGAGCATGCACAAAATTATTTTTGTTTCCTTCAGCAGATTTCTGCCCTTTTAGTTTAAGACAACATTTTTTTAGATGACCTTTTTGGCCACAATCATGACAATTCCTGTCTTTATAGGAGCAATCTCTACGCCAGTGCAAACCACCACAGCCGCTGCATGCTGATTTGGGGCTAGCTTGTGCCTGAGTCTTGTCCTGAGGCTTGTAAGCAGTTTGCTGAACTCTAGTCTGACCTACATTCAACATAGAATTAGGTTGCCTCAACCCCACTGTTTCTCTCAGTGTGGTTTCTTTAGCAGTGGCTAGATCCATGGCCTTTTGCCATGTCAGGCCAGCTTCATTCAGCCAGCAATTTTGAATGTCATTACTGGACACACCCAATATGAATCTGTCCAGCAGAGTCTCTTCTAGTACTTCCTGCTTGAAATTACAGGTATGTGAAAGGGCCTTCAAGCTAGCGACAAAATCAGCGATGCTTTCCCCTTGTTTCTGGTTCCGCTTGTGGAACCGGAACCTCTCGAATATCTGGTTGAGTGTGGGCTTAAAATGCCGCCTTAACGCTTCAACCATCTCAGCATAAGTAGCTTCTAAGGTACTTTTAGGAGACACAAGGTCCTTGATGAGTCTAGCAATTCTTGGACCCACTAGAGAAATTAGTGAGGGGGCTTTCTCGTTATCTACTATTTTGTTAATTAAGAAGTAGCAGTGCAACCTAACCTCATAGTCAACAAACTCTTCCTCTAAAGGATTAAACTCTCCCACTGAACTTATCAATGGCACAATTGAATTTTCTTCAGTGGTGCAGCCCCAGTGAGCAGAAACAATCAAAAACAAAAATTCACTAGGCAAATTCTAGGTTCCCTCACTAGTCACTACTACTTAGTCACTCCCACTGGTTCTACCTAAATCTCGTCGCCAGTTATTGAATCTCCTATCCCAGATAATTTAGTATTAGTACTGGCAGCCTATTCTACAGAACATAGCAATTCCACACCAGGCTTCACCAAAGGGTTTAGATATCACTAACCCCCTAAGATTAGATCAACATAGACATAGTAACTCAAATAGCACATCAATAAACAAATGCAATGACACATTACATAAGGTAAATAATTCACTCACCTCTTAGATGCCTTACAATTTAAATACTCAACTACCAGACATGTGGCCAGCAAGAGTAAAGCGGAGATAGGTGGGAATATATAGCAAAGAGTAGAGTAGAATTGAGTAGTTGTAGTAGTAGTTAGAAATAAGTATTGTAATATAGCGGGAAATGTAAGTTCTAGTTAGACATACCAAAAGTTGGGAACGCTCGTGAAAGCAACAATTGCAGCCAGTCTCCTATTGGTCTCAGGCCCAACAACAGTAGATGTTGGCTGAGTGTGTGTAGATAAATTACCTAATGTGGCTAAGTATCTAACCTTCTAATTTCTAACTAATATTACCTTGTGCTACTCTACTCTTTTCTAGATATTTCCCACCTATCTCCGCTCTACTCTTGCTGGCCACATGTCTGGTAATTGAGTATTTAAATTGTAAGGCATCTAAGAGGTGAGTAAATTATTTGACTTGTGTAATGTGTCATTGCATTTGTGTATTGATGAGGTGTAATAATATTATCTCTGTCTTGATACATAACAAATTAACGACGAGGTGTTGGTAGAACTACGGGGGGTGACTAAGTAGTAGTGACTAGTGAGGGAACATAGAATTTGCTTAGTGAATTCTTGTTTTTGATTGTTTCTGCTCACTGGGTTGCACCACCTAAAAAAATTCAATTATGCCATTGATAGGTTCAGTGAGAGAGTTTAATACTTTAGAGGAAGAGTTTATTGACAATGAGGTTAGGTTGCACTGCTACTTCTTAATTAACAAAATAGGAGAAAGTGAGAAAGCCCCCTCACCAATTTCTCTAGTGGGTCCAAGAATTGCTGGACTCATCAAGGACCTTGTGTCTCCTAAAAGTACCTTAGAAGCTACTTATGCTGAGATGGTTGAAGCGTTTAGACGGCACTTTGAGCCCACACGCATCCCAATCTTCGAAAGGTTCCGGTTCCACAAGCGGAACCAGAAACAAGGGGAAAGCATCGCTGATTTTGTCGCTAGCTTGAAGGCCCTTTCACATACCTGTAATTTCAAACAGGAAGTACTAGAAGAGACTCTGCTAGACAGATTCATATTGGGTGTGTCCATTAATGACATTCAAAATTGCTTACTGAATGAAGCTGGCCTGACATGGCAAAAGGCCATGGATCTAGCCACTGCTAAAGAAACCACACTGAGAGAAACAGTGGGGTTGAGGCAACCTAATTCTATTTTGAATTTAGGTCAGACTAGAGTTCAGCAAAATGCTTACAAGCCTCAGGGCAAGACTCAGGCACAAGCTAGACCCAAATCAGCATGCAGCGGCTGTGGTGGTTTGCACTGGCGTAGAGATTGCCCCTATGAAGACAGTAATTGTCATGGTTGTGGCCAAAAAGGTCTTCTAAAAAAATTTTGTTTAAGACTAAAAGGGCAGAAATCTGCTAGAGGCAACAAAAATATTTTTGTGCATGCTATGCATGAAAAAAGGGGGAGGGAACACCACCCTAACTCTAATGGAACTAGCAATGTAACCAGTGCATACTACCCAGTTCCCAACCATGATTGTTATGGGGAAATATTTTCATTAGCCGAGGAAATGAAACCCCCAATCAGAATAAAATAGTTACTAAATGGTGTGCCATTAGAGATGGAGGTAGATACAGGTGCTGCCAGGTCTATCCTGTCAATGGCCACCTACTCTAGAATACCAACTATTACAAGACCCGAGCTGCGACCTTCTGATGTTAAGCTTGGGACTTATGGGGGAGCTGAACTAGTAGTTTGTGGGGAGATTAGGGCTAGCATTTAGCATGAAGCTAGTGGTAGGGCTCCACAGCTAGTAACTATTGTAGTTGTAGACAGGGAGGGGCCATCTTGCTGGGTAGGGACCTGAATAACTCCCTAGGATTAACTATAGTTGCTAATAGGGTACATAAGTTGGTTACCCAGGCAGAAGAGCTAGTACAAAAATTTCCCAACCTTTTCCAACCAGGTCTAGGTTGCTTTAAGGGCTGGAAGTTCAAAATTGAGATTGATCCCACTGTAGTACCTAAGTTTTGCAAAGCCAGGAATGTGCCTAACTCACTCAGACCTAAGGTGGAGGTAGAACTAGATAGACTGGTACAGGAAGGTATTCTCACCCCTGTACAGTACTCTAGATGGGCAGCGGATATTTTTCCCGTGCTCAAGGCTGATCAAGGCATCCGAATCTATGGTGACTATAAATTGACGGTAAATCGCGCCACTAGGCTGGATACCTACCCTATACCCAGGGTGGAAGATATATTTAGTGGGTTAGCGGGAGGAGTTATATACTCCAAGCTAGAGATGTCTCAGGCATACGCTCAACTACCCTTGGATGATGACTCCAAGGAACTCACGGTAGTAAACACCCGCAGAGGTTTGTTTGACAACAACCGTCTCAGTTTCGGAATTGCTTCCGCTCCCGGGATCTTTCAGCGTGCCATGGAAGGACTATTGTTGGGCCTCCCAGGAGTGTTCTGCTACCTGGATGACGTCCTGGTGAATGCCACTAATGAGCAAGAGCACACCAAGCGTCTCCATCAAGTCTTATCTAAGCTACAGGAGGCAGGGCTAAAACTGAAAATGGATAAATGCCAAATTGGAGTGCTTCAGGTATCCTACCTTGGATACCAAATCGACAAGGATGGATTGCACCCCACTGCACAGAAGGTAGCAGCAATCCAGAATGCACCAGCTCCTACTAATGTGACTCAACTGAGAGCCTACCTTGGCCTCCTAAATTTCTACAGGAAATTTCTAAAATCATCTGCAACTTTTCTGGAGCCCCTAAATACCTTACTGAGGGATAAAACCCCTTGGAAATGGGATGCAAGTCAGGAGAGAGCATTCCAGAAATCAAAACAAGCACTCCTAAACTCCCAGACCTTGATCCATTTTGACCCTAACCTACCCATAGTGGTAGTGTCTGACAGGAGTGCGTATGGTGTGGGAGCGGTGCTGTGTCACCTTATTGAGGGAATTGAACGCCCCGCCCCGTCTATTTTGCCTCCCCAACCCTAACAGCAGCCGAGCGTAACTACTCCCAGACTGAGAAAGAAGCTCTGGTTATGGTTATCGCACTCAGAAAATTCCATTGCTACCTGTGGGGACAGGACTTCACTGTGATTACCGACCACAAGCCTTTGCTTGGACTATTTGATCCGGGTAGAAGCATTCCTCCGATGGCATCCGGGCGCATTCAGAGGTGGGCTCTTCTGCTGCAATCCTACAAGTTCACCTTGCGTCACCGGTCTGGCGTGCTATTGGGCACGGCTGATGCTCTCAGTCGTCTACCTTTGACAACTCCCGAGGAAGCCACGCCCATTCCAGCGGAATGGACGTCCCTAGTAAACTTCCTCGAGTCAGCTCCGGTCACCAGCACCCACATTCGCGACGGCACCCTAAGGGACCCAGTACTTTCGAAGGTATACAAAACTGCCAGGCAGGCAGGCCTTCGACGGTAATCGGGGACCCCGATCTCGCTCCGTACACTAGGAGGAGAGACGAATTGTCCACAAAAAATGGCTGTGTGCTCTGGGGAGCAAGAATAATTAATTGTGCCTCAAGCCCTCAGACAAGCTATTGTGGATGAACTTCACTCTGGCCATGCAGGATCATTAAGGATGAAGGAATTAGCTCGCAGTTGTGTATGGTGGCCCCTTCTGGATAAAGATCTAGAAGAAACGACTAAGTCATGCAGCGAGTGCCTGAGCACTCGAGCCGCACCGAAGAAAGCTGAACTCCATCCGCGGGAATGGCCGGCGAAGCCTTGGCATCGCATACACATCAACTACGCGGGTCCAATGGATGGAAAATTCCATCTAGTGATCGTGGACGCACACTCTAAGTGGGTTGAAATTTTTCCCAGAACTACAACAACCTCTAGCGAAACGATTTCGTGCCTGAAACACACTTTTGCAACATATGGATTTCCGGTAACAATTGTTTCGGACAACGCAACGTGTTTCACATCGGCTGAATTCCAAGAATTCGTGAAGGCATGCGGCATGCGGCATATTACAAGCGCACCACACCATCCTTCAACTTATGGACAAGCAGAGCGGATGGTACAAACGCTCAAGAAGAATATACGTAAGTCAACGGAACCCCTACGCCTAGCACTGGACAGGTTTCTGTTCAACTATCGGCTAACACCCCACTAAAGAACGCGTATGTCCTGTGATTTCCTCGATGCATAGAAATGTATTTGTGTATGTTTACGTGTTGGGTGTATGTATGTGCGTAGGTATGTATGTGCACGTATATGTGTATATATTTACAAGTACATGTGCACATGTGTGCACTAAACCGACAACTGGCATTTTTAACTAGAGATAATGGTCTCTTCATGTTCACTCTCATCTTGTAACATTACCTAACTCGTCATCTCTTTATTATTGTAAAGCATTCACGTAAAAACTTTACATTTTTGTGTGATCATCCACTTATATTTAAATAAAATGCAAATCAACTAATGATCGTTATGTTAAAATGATTTAATTAGAAATACAAAACTTGTAATTTTTGTGTTCCTCCTGCTTTCACTCGAATATGTATTTTTTTCTTTCGGGCTTTCGTTGGAATAACATTTGGAAAATCGGCCGAAACAAGCGATTCATAAAGTATTTCCTGGCGTCAAGAATTGCGAAGTTTCATGTCATGTGTGTGTAAACTTTCAAAAGTCACGAAGTTGTGTTATCTATTATAATTATCATTACATGTATCATTAAATGAAGTTTAAGCAAGATTAGGAGAACATTGCCCTCAATCATTTTTCGACTAGTGACATGGGTATTACAATACTCGTGTGTGTATCATCTAAGTGTATTAACTTTAAGATATTTAAAAACCAATGAAAGTACTTTTGTACCATCTCTATTGGAAATAAACTGTTTTTCTTTATTTTCTTTTCTTTCGACAACAGGTGTTACGCCGGCCGAGCTGATGCTAGGCAGGAAAGTTCGCTCCCGTCTTGATCTACTTTGGCCGTCAGAAGCAATCGCCTCCAAGGTTGCTCAACGCCAGGACGCTCAGAAAATATACCACCCAGGGTCTCGCGCGGTTCACATTCCACCTGAGTCACCTGTGATGGTCCGTCAATACATGCCGGGTCACCCAAAATGGACTCCTGCAACCACCATTGAGAAAACAGGCCCGGTATCCTTCAAGTGCCAACTGAAGGGGGGAGAGGTCGTTCGTCGACACCAGGATCAAGTAATTACCTGCTAGAACACCATCCCTGAACCTAAGGGGGACAACCTAAGGAGGAAACTGTTGCTTTTCCACAACCTGCTCAAAATCCATACCCACCACCTTCGACTAATGAACCTGACCCATAATTACCTGACTACTCGATTCCCACCCAGGAGGCCATGTTGCACGAGCCTCCAAGTGCTAGCATCTCACGCAGGTCTAAACGGGCTCGGAAGCCTGTGGTGAGATTAGACCTTTAGGATTGACTAGGTACAATACATGGGTAGGGTTACAAGGGGGGTTTCTAATTCAGGAGGGAGGGGTGTAATATAGCGGGAAATGTAGGTTTAGTTAGACTCACCAAAAGTTGGCAACGCTCGTGAGAGCAACAATCGCAGCCAGTCTGCTATTGGTCTCAGGCCCAACAACAGTTGATGTTGGCTGAGTGTGTGTATATAAATTACCTAATGTGCATGGCTAAGTATCTAACCTTCTAATTTCTAACTAATGTTACCTTATGCTACTCTACTCTTTTCTATATATTCCCACCTATCTCTGCTCTACTCTTGCTGGCCACATGTCTGGTAATTGAGTATTTAAATTGTAAGGTATCTAAGAGGTGGGTGAATTATTTACCTTATGTAATGTGTCATTGCATTTGTCTATTGATGTGCTATTTGTTAATATGTCTATGTTTATCTAACCTTGGGGGTTAGTGATATCTTAACCCTCTGGTGAAGCCTAGTGTGGAATTGCTATGTTCTGTAGAATAGGCTGCCATTACTATTACTAAAGTATCTTAGAAAGGAGTTATCACACGTATGTTAGATACTTAGCCACATTAGGCAATTTATATACAACACAGTCAGCCCACATATACTGTTGTTGGGCCTGAGACCAATAGAAGACTGGCTGCGATTGTTGCTCTCACGAGCGTTGCCAACTTTTATTATATCTAACTTGAACTTACATTTCCCGCTATTTTACAACAAGGCTATACTCCCGCGTTAATACCTCATCTGAATATTGTTATTACTAGAAGAATACCACAAAAATTTTACACAATGTTGTTGAAAAAGAGCATATTCAAATAATAAAATACCAGATACCTGATATATCGGCATACAAAATCAGATTTAGATTTCAAAACCGAGTACATTTCTGTATAACAATTAATTTCCTGTGAATAACGTTTCAAATCTTTATAGTTACGAATGTATTATCGTTGTGACCATGTGTTATTATAAATAAAGATACTCTTTACGTTCATGTGAAAATATACTTGGAGTCTTTTTTAAATCTCATATACCAATGCAAGTGGCAAATGTCTTTCAATCCAACTCAATTGTTTATTTATACGAAAACTATCCGTATCCAACGTCTTCTCATCAGCACCCCATTGTTTTTTATTGCTATTAGTATTAATAATCCATTTGGAAGTCAGAGTGAACAAACCGAGTGAACACATCTTCGTCATCTTCTGTCTCGCTGCCCAACCGTGCAGCTCAACTTTCCGAATAAACGGACACTAAAGACACTGACTTTCCTGGCACCCTTTATAGGGGTCAGGTAACGCTGTAGGTTATAACAATTTATTAATGACAAG
>JACJUY010011888.1:0-23981 GCA_014220935.1 Platorchestia sp. MABIK | reverse complement strand
AGGGAATACATGTATTTGATATTGCAGCTACTGCCTGCGTACGCGCGCGTGAGCGCCAACGTGTTCAGTCTGGACTTAGCCTAAGGCAACCCCTCGAATGCCATAACAGTGTAGTTTCGAGAGTAATATGTTATGGTCCACATAATCGAATGCTTTTCGAAAGTCAAAAAATACAGAGAAGACAGGCTTTCCTTTATCTATATTAGAATAAAGGAATTGTTAATGATTGAGTATAGCCTGTGTTGTTGATTTTTTTAGAGCGAAAGCCGTATTGTTTATCATAGAGAAATTATTTTTGTTCAAAGCAAGAGTACATTTTTTATACACAATTTTCTCGAATACCTTGCTAAAAATTGGTAGCACGGAGATAGGTCGATAATTATATACACAGGTTTTTTCACCATTTGTAAAGATAGGGGTTACTCTAGTAACTTTGAGGGAGTTCGGGAAAGGGCCTAGGAAGAGAGACTGGTTAATAATATTGGATATGAGCGCGACTACAATATCAGCAATAACTTTTAAGTACTTTAGTCAAAAGTGTTTGTAGCCCACTCGATTTATATTTCAGGTTGTTTATGCACGCAATTACATCGGAAGAGTTGGTAGGCGCAAAGAAAAAGGAATTGTGTTCTCGAATATGATCCATGTATTCAGGTAATCAGTAGGTTCACTTGGAAAACCATCAGCTACAGTTTTCCCTACGTGTACGAAGAAATTGTTAAAGAGATTAGCAATTTCTTTCTTCTCATGGTATATTAAATTATCTTGAACAACATTTTCAATTTTCTTTTTATTGACATTATTCGGTTTATGGCAAGAGTTAAGGAGGCGCCAAGTCTTTTAAACGTCAACTTTAAATTGAGTAAACTTGAGCGTAAAGTAGTTTTTTATGTCTTTATCTGTTTTGTCACATAGTTTCTGAATCGGTTATATGTTTCTCTAGATATTCGCCCTTCGCAAAGGAGGGCTAGGTACGCTTGACGTTTCTTTGAATTCATCACGATGTCTCCAGTAATCCAGGGCATTTGTTTATTTTTCGGTGTAACTGTACGAGTTACAATTGGGCAACACTGATTGTATGCGGTCATTATAGTTTCAGTCAACATTACTACTGCTTCCTTATTGTTTTGTAGAGAGATATGCAATGTCGGCATTGATTCTTCTAGAACGGTACGCATTTCTTCTAAATTTGATTCGTTTACTTTACGATATGAGTAAGTTTCAGCCCGTGTCTTAGTGCAAGTAATACAGACATTTTTCTTAATAAAAAATCTGGAAGATGATCTGATAGGTCAGAAGTAATTATTCTAGCAAAAAAATCAGTTGGGTCTGTCATAAAGATATTGTCAAGCAGCGTAGCAGATTCTGAAAATATTCGTGTATTCTTTGTGATGATCGGAAGGAAAGATTTAAATTGAAAGACATTTAGGAAATTTGAGATTGGTTCATAGCATTCATGTTCCAGTAGATCATAATTGAANAGTATGCAAGATATGGGTTGTCTTGCACGGGACTCTGGTAAGGAGCAAGGCTGGATTTGCGACAAATTATTCTAGCAAAAAAATCAGTTGGGTCTGTCATAAAGATATTGTCAAGCAGCGTAGCAGATTCTGAAAATATTCGTGTATTCTTTGTGATGATCGGAAGGAAAGATTTAGATTGAAAGACATTTAGGAAATTTGAGATTGGTTCATAGCATTCATGTTCCAGTAGATCATAATTGAAGTCACCGCATATTATCATGTCATTGTGTAAGAACCTGTTGAACTGAGAAATAATATGATTGAGTTCATTCAGGAAGGATATAGGACAAGGTGTAGGAGGCCTATACACCGTTCCAAGCATAATTCGTTTGTCATCTCTAGACAGTTCTACGAATAGTGATTCTATTTGATCCCGATTCAGTGTTGCACTTGCAACGTTTTTTTTTTCCTAGATACGCTGTCAAATAAAATTAGTGCACTGATTCACTGTTTCAAAATGAGATCTATTGCTCCCTAATGAGCGTTGCACCTCTCTGAATCGCAAAATGTAAATAGTTAAAAAAAAAGAAAATATGTGAGTTCAACGGTTCATATATGAAATACTGGATGTGAGTGGGTGAGTGAAATTCGACCTCAGTAATTAAAAAATTCGGATCAAACCTTTTTTAACCACCTTTATCGTTTTGCAATTAGCACCAGAGCTGCATTCTAGGGAAAATACTGCGGATTCTAAACTGTCACAATAGTACCAATCCCACCATTGCATCCACATTAGGGTAATTATTTGAGCTAATAGGGTACATTGTTCGTTTTTAGGGTAGATTAAAAAGCGGTGGATTCACCCTCGAAATTTGACGTGTTTGCACACGACGCGGGGCACTTGCACCTCTTGTCAAGTGGCGCGTTTGGTGAGGGCGGTTGGACTCGAGGAGAAGCGGTGTAATTAATATCAGAAAATGTTTCTATACGAATACATTTTTGAAATACGTTCTTCGGAGTAACTTACAAATAGGTTTTCTTGAATCAGTAGGGATATATTTGTAATATGAAACAATAAGTTAGAGAAGTGCAGAATTAACTTTTCCGACTGACAAGCATTTACTCTAAGTAGAAAAAAGATTTTAAAGCGCAAGCAATACAAGGTAAACGCCTGAAAAGTTCAGTCGTTGGTGGCACAGCTTGAATTGTAAAATAACGGGTCATTAAATTGATTGTACGCTGCGCGTTTAGTTGTTAGTGTTGCTATGGGAACTTTAACCAGCTGACATTCGGGTTCACTTGTTGAAATAGATTAGGTATTGATGCGCTAAGTTAATGAATATCAAAATATCCTAGATTTCACTCCAAAGAAAGTGAGGGAAGTTGTATTTGTGTGAATAAAAGAACTCATAATTTTGTCTTCAATACATAACTGGATTTATACAAATATTACTACAATTTTACGTAAAGGGAAACACGTAATATTGGCGACAGTACAGAAAAAATCAAACCATAATGTTAGCGTATGGAAATAAAGATGCACATGGGTTTCGAATAATTGTTCCATATTGTTTTGAATAATTATTCCATATCTTCGCACTCGCCTCACTCAAGAGCATAGGTTGCCTTTAAGCTTTTCAGCATCAATTTTTAGACTAGGTTCATAGTAATAGTTATATGTTTAATTGATGTAGTACATTTAGAAGGAATCATTTGAGATTAGATTTTTTTATCAAGAAGGTAGTTGCTGAAATATTATTTTTTATTATAAAATATGGTTAATCTGTAGCGTTTGGTAATAATCGAATTTCCAATTTTGGGTGTGTAAACATAGTTAATTAGATGTAAATAAGCAATTTTTCTTCTATGCACTTTCCGTCGCAAATGAGTATTTAACGAGTTATAGCGGTAAATTACTGACCCCAACTCTAGTCTTTGATGCGCAAAGAAATTCATCGAGTGCGTCGTATAGCAACATTGCAATGGACGCTCCCTTCCAACGCGCTCGAATGATTGAGCGCGTTACCGCCATCTAAGACAGAAGTTAACATACTGCTATAACTCGTTATTTTTTATTGGTAATTTCTATTGTGTTATTAACTAAAAAATCATAGAAGTGGGTTCAGGATTTGCGGGGCGGACAAATAATAAATTACAAGTACTTAAGCCTACTGTAACAGCTCAATCGCGCAAAAAATAAAACCTACCGCTCTAACTCGTAAAATACTCATTTGCCGCAAAAAGTGTATTGGAGAAAAGTAGTTTATTTTGATGTTATTACCGTGATTCCAGCAACAAAAATTCAAAAATTGATGAGTAGCTGTTTAATAGAGCGCATTCGTTAAATACTCATTTGCAACGGAAAGTGCAAAGATGAAAAATTGTAAATTTAAATCTAATTAACTGTGTTTAGGCACCGAAAACTGGAAAATCGATTACTACCAAACGCTACACATTTACCTAAAATATTTAAGGTGTAAATGAAATATTTCAACATTTTTCTATATTAATTTGCATTTGAATATTTAGCACTGGTCTGATAATTGTATTGATCTATTTACTTGGCTTCCTTTAAAGTAGAGCTTTTTGATCATCAAGTTGAGCAGCTATGCCTCCAAGAGCTCAGCCTGGGGTAAGTAGAGGGAAATCTAAAATTAAATTTGGATTAATTTAAATTTATGTATGGATAAATTTTTTAATTTAATATAGTAGTTAATATTTTTAACTACATAGGAGGCATGCTGAGCCAAAAGCAGGGAGGAATTTGAGAATTAAAAACCAAAATCAATGAAATAGTTTTGCAAATTTGATAGCTGGCTTATTAAGAGATCAAAATATAATTGAAAAATGAGTAAACTCCTTGTATGTGAAAATTCTTTTGTCTTGAGATGATGAAGCCATCTTATGGTTTTCAATGGCCAAAGGAGCAATTTCCTGGCAAACATGTTATTTCCAAGGTTCCCAAGTCAATAGCCAAGCAGGACTTCCATTAATTTTCAGCTGGACTGAGATTGTCAAGTTATTTTATTTTGTTTAGAATGGCATCACAAAATGCAATTTGTGACAAAACAGTAATAGAAACATAATTTTACTATTTTACCAACCATAAGGATGAGATTTTGTCAACATTTTAACCTTTTTACGTCTCTTATTATTCCTAAAAGTTTTCATTTGTGTCACTCAAATGCTTGATATTTAAAAAAAAATACATTTTCAGATCATTTTTTGGCATTATCTTTCAATTTGGTAAGTTAGCTCTGTCTATGCAATGCAATGGGAGATGTCAGGAAGGATACTTTTAGGTTGCCTCAGCCATAGACAGGGCCTGGGCTTTTTTTCTATTTTTCTGCCAAATTTCATTCTATCAACTTCCATGGTTTTATTGCTGTCTCTTTTTTATCTTTTCTTCTTTCCCTAATTTACTGTTTTGATGTGCTGGGTCCCCTGCGTAGGAAGCAACACATCTTATAAATAAATTTCCCATTACCACAGTTCATACATAATGGTCCCTCTTCTTTGCATTGTTAAGATTACCCTTGTTGTGGCTAGGGAGTTTGAAACTAACTGATGTGATGAAATAATAATTTGACATTAAAAGTGTGATTTCAAGACTGTTCTGTCATGCCTGATTGCAGCATAAATTTTAAGTTACATGTAGAAGTTGACTATTTATTCTGAACTTCATCTTTATAATAATACTACAATTGTGCTAATTTAGCAACGGATGGCCAAATTTTGTGCATTGTTGTATTTATTTTTATCTGTGAATTATAAAAATATACATTTTTATTACCATACATCATCTATGTGTGAATTTTTTTTTATCTCACTATCACTTAAACTTCTGTGAATTGTGCAGGAAGGCATTGTTGTGGTGCTGGATGTGGGCCCCCACACTCGGCTCGGGCTGCCTATTGAGCAAACTTTCTATTACAAAGCTAAGCTGTGTCTCATCAACATACTGCAAAGGAAGGTGATTCTATCAATTTTCAGGCGACAATTGTTTATATTTTTATATGTTTATATGAGTTTATTGATGAAATAACTACAACAGTTGTGCGTGATAACATTAGTCATTGATGTGCTTTTGTTGATATTGCCAGCGAGTCACAATTGCAAATTATACATGTAAAAAATTTTTACTTTTAAAATGTTCAATTAATTTTGGAGTTGTTTGGTTTATTTCTTTGTCTTCTGTGTTTTCAAAAGCTGAATTTCATTCCACATTTGATAATTCTCATTTCACTCAAGGTGTCATATGTTATACTCAAGTCTACCATTTCATAGTTATTGATTAGGTGCTCGTTTTTTGAGGTCTTTATGGGTCCTTGAAATATATTCTACAGTTAATGGCTCAATTAACTGTAATGTTTTTTGGCTTATAGATGGAAGTACTAAAGAAATATGAATAAGACAATTTATTTCTTTCTAGATATTTGCAGACAAGTGCCGTGATCGAGTGGGCGTGGTTCTTTTTGGCACAGACAAAACAGATAATCCCCTTGCCAAGCCTGGAGAATATCAACACATAACAGGTGATTTTTAATTGTATATTTGTGCTGTATTTGTAAAATAGCAATACAGTCAACCCTCGATAAGACGGACTACTAGAAGGGGGAAGGGTGGTCCGGATTAGCCTATTGTCTGGAATAACCGATATGCCTACATATATGTGCCTAATTATGCTTAAACACAGAAATTTTCACTCAAAAGTCAGAGCAACACAGCACTATCATTTGAAAATGGTGGGGGTAAACAAACTGAATTATGGCAGGAGCGGTGGCGGCCGATGCGCGTGCCATCGGCCGCCAGTAACTCGGACAACCCCCTTCACCGCGGACGACGTCCGTCTTATCCGTTATCCGGATTACCGAGGTCCGTCTTATCGAGGGTTGACTGTAGTTAGGCCTCAGGAAGGTTTTTAAGCTGTGAACAAAATGTCAGTAATGCAATGCATTCTAATGTGCTCAAGTATGTGTCAGAAATTGAAATGATGTGCTATTGAAGTTTACAGTAGCTGATAGAAAATGTGTAAAATATAATTTGTTAATATTTAAAATTACTCCAGAAAATTTAACGAAAAATTATAAACAAAAGTATTCATAGAGTCTAATATGAATTGTACTATTTTTACACCTGAAAATAATGATTTTATTTTCCCTCCATGCTAATGTGCTGAAGTTTTAAGTGAATTTTCAGTCTCATCTGATGTGAGAGAATCATGTGGGGCTGCTGCAGGCCATTTGTGTGGTGCTGGCTGCTGCAGACCATTTGTGTGGTGTGCTGGCTGCTGCAGGCCATTTGTGTGGTGTGCTGGCTGCTGCAGGCCATTTGTGTGGTGTGCTGGCTGCTGCAGGCCATTTGTGTGGTGTGCTGGCTGCTGCAGGCCATTTGTGTGGTGTGCTGGCTGCTGCAGGCCATTTGTTCAATTTGTATTTCTCCTAATAAGTACGACCCATCAGCAAATTATCCAATCTTGCTTCGATGGTATGAACCCTTTTGTATTATTTTTTATTTTCTCAGGTCAAATGTAGATGGACAACATCAATTTGCCTTTAAGCACAAATCTTTCAGTAACTCTTCAAGTGGAAACTGTAGGTAGTAATCCTCTTGTACTCATCTGGAATAATTTTTTTTTACTTCAAATTTTGCATTTAATAGTGTATTAGATTCTTTGACAATATACAACTTACTACTTGTTTAGATATTATTTTTGAATATTGTGTCTGAAAATAGAGCATTGAGTGGTTAATAAGTGAGCTTAATTCAAGGCTTTTAAAAGGAGACTTAGGTCTAAGATAAGATTTTTATGACCAGTTGTTTCATTTCCTTTATTGGACAAGTATGAAGGAATCAAATACTAGTGACTGACCAGTAGATCACTGTGCAAGAAATGTGCTGAAGAAGCTGTGCTGCTCGCCCAGTATTGTGTAGAGCCCATTTTGAATAGGATTCTCAATTTTTCCAGGAAGCAGTTTTGAGTAACAATTAAGTGCTCTTGACACAACAGTAGGTCCCCATGCAAAAAAGTTAGAAAAATGTGCTGTTCACCCCACTGGGTGAACAGCACAGGTAACTCGTTCACCCTGGCAAGTCTTAAGCTATATTTCAGTGCAAAAGTCCCACAAGTAGGTCCCTTTGACTGTGGTGGGTAAAACTGAGGTTTAATATTCAACTCAAATTTAAAATTCATTGTTGTTAGCAATTTTGAAAACATTAAACATAAACTGGGTTGTGCCATCATTCAGCTTTGATAAAGTAATTCCGAAAATTAAGTTGGTGACTACTGGTCGATCAGCAGCATTAAAAAAATTTCCTCTGTCTACCACCAGTGGCTCACGTCACAGTCAAAGTGTTAAAGAGCTCATGTTGCCCACCAGTGCTGCAGGAGCCTCGTGTGGTGGACTGGGCCTGCGTTGAGGCTGCTCAGGAGCTGCCGAGAGGGTCTTGTTCTGCTGACTGGCTGGATGCCCTCGTGGTGGCCATCGATCTGCTCCATGACCCCAAGTGTGTGTCTCTCTCTCGCTTCCAGTGTCATACTTGTCACAGGAACGTGAATTAATTTATTTGCTGGAGTATTTTTACTTCTGTGGCATTTTACACTCTCATGCAGGGTGTATTTATCATTTTTAATTTGTTTGATATGTTTCTTCCCAGTATTTGCCATATTTCAGTTCAAAATTTTTTTTTTTTTTGCTAGCATTTTGAAAATTGTGCATTTAGAATAATTTAGAATGAAATATTTAATACTTTCATGTACTTGCCTTCTTACTGTAAGGTGTGAGCCATTTTGTTTAATGTTTGTAGACTGTTTCCTATGTTAGAAAACTAAGAATTTTCCCTGTGACATTGTTTTGTTGCTATTATGAAGCAGTAAAAAGACCACGTGCTTGCTGCACCTTCATGCTCATTAGTTATGCTGGTCCAAAATTTATATTTTTTTTGGTACATATTATCTTAAGTTTATAACTTCAGAATATGATTTATCTGACTGAACTTCAGGATTGTTGATTTAGAAACATTGGTTCATCTCAAAGTTTCACGTGAACTTTTGTAAATGAGAAATGAACTTTTAAGGCCTAACACCTGCTCATGTTGTCCACTGCTTCAGGAAACAGCTGTACAGCGCCACAAAGATCGTTCTCCTGACGGATTTCAATGGAGACTTCAGTGATGACCAAACAGACTCCATCATTTCTGGCATCAAAGCCATTGAGGCAGATCTCAGTATCATGTAAGTTGTGCCCGCCATTTACTAGTATGTCTCGTGTGGTGGTGAAGGCATTTCTATGCGGCTATTGAATCTGATCTCAGCATTGTACGAGTTGCATTTTTCCTTGTCATTCTTAGGTATTGTGATTGTCAGTTCTAAAAAATACTGGGTTTGTGGGAATTTGTGCTTCCGGGGGAAAGAGTGAGGTCTAAAACTGGAAGTTAGGGAGACTTTCCTTGTGTTGAAGAAATTTTTTTTCTAACTATTTTTTTTTTTTTCGATTCACTGATTTTTTTTGGTACGTATACCTTTCTAACTCAACTTTCGTGTTTCATAAACTTCTTTCCATCTTCCTATCAATAGCTGGTTGATATGGAGACACACCTTGTCGGTAGGTTTCTTGTTTCCTTAATTTCTTTCTTAATGAGCCCTACCTCTTTCCTCTCTTGGGAACACTCTAGTTGTGGTTATGGAGGCTTGAACCAACTTAAAATCTAATGTGCAACTACTGAGCAAGGCTAATAGTTTCAGTGAAGCAACACACGTTAGTTTTTTGCACGTCTTGGTTGAAGTGAATAGTGGATTAGGTAAGCGTGTGGTGAGCTTTAAGGTCAAACAATTATGCACATTTTTTATAGATCCATGAATTGGTCTCGCAGGTATTAGTGCCTGAAAAATTTCAAGGCATTACTGACAGTATTTTGAATATCCAGTATATTATCTCATTAAGGTAAGAGCCTGGAAAACTTTGAAGTGTAATAATTGTGTGAGTTCAACTTTGTTGCTTTCATGTTGAAACATATATGGGACACCAATCTAGTGGGTGGAAGGATTTTTACTCTTGTGATCGTACTCAATGGAAAAGATAATATTCATGCTGTATGTAGCATTGGACGTGATCCAGCGCTGTAGAGTGCCTTAAATAATCTTTATAGATCTTGCTAATCTTCTGCATCATTGAGCTGCTGTGTGATGGAGTTTCTGAGGGGACAAATCGAGGGTTATTCGAGTTGATTATTTAAAGTGCACTTGAATAGCTATGATTTATAATTTCGATTTGTTCACCATCTGGGACTGCTGAACAAGTGAACTTTTTCATGTGAATCTAAACCCTTTATTGTGGATGAAATTTTTCAGCATGTAAAAGTTGTTAATCCTACCATTTTCAAAACTTGAAACTTATTATATAGAGTTTTAAAAGTAAGGAATTGAAAAAGCTCAGTGTGGAGATTAATTTTTCAACGTGTTAAAATAATTTAATTTATTCAAGAAGTTTCAAGTTGCATTGAACTCTAAAAGTAAAAATACATTTCATTATGGGCATCACACATTTATAAGTCAAAAAATATAATTATTTATTTAGTTATTCAGTTAAAATAACACTTTTTAAAAACTGAACTGTAAGCAAAAATGAGGCAAATAGAAAGAGAAGGTGCGTTGAAACAAGGGTTTAAATGGATGGGATGAGTGGTTACTGTGCGCAATAGCGCATAGTTGAATATTTTCAGAAAACTAACGTGACTTCAGTGTGTAAGTGAGCTTCTAATGTTTTTTTTTTTTTTGGAGCCCATGTAAGAGTTGATCCTGCACTCCAATTCCACATGCTTGGGTAGGGGTGAGGATTGAAACTTTATTTCATCTGAAGCTAGTACAGCAGGAATTTTGTGCTGCAGTAAGTTTCTTATGCGGGCCGTCCCACATTGTTGGGTAGAAAGGAATACCTTATGAGCTCAGTAATGCCAATAGCCATTGTATGTGCAGTGGACCAGACGTTGCGGAGAGCAGTCCGTCAGCCTCCAACAGTGAGCCCTCGGCACCTCTGAGCTGGAGTGGCAAGCCCAAGACAACGGTGCAGCAAGCTGGAGAGGCTCTTGCTGCCAGCATTGTGCAGGCCGTAAGTTTTTATATTTGTTCCATTCTTACTATACAGTTATGAGAAGGAGAGAGTGAAGTACAAGCTCATCGAGTAAAAGGATTTTCAGTGACTTCTACTAACTTGTTTTCTTCGTTTGTATTTACGATTGCCCAAGGAGCTGCTTGCTTTGGCCAAGTGCTGCTCAGTTGTGGGAATGGGCTTGAATGTTAGCAACTATCTTGCTCAAAGCATGATGCTATATCATAAAAGAAGTTTGTGTAGGTCATGTGATTTGAGTACTATTTCTAAAATCCAGCAGCTGCTGCTGAAGATCCTGAATTGCTCATCATAAAATCCTCGTATACTTCGTTTTGAAAATAGGTAGCACGAGTTGCACCCATTCTTTAGGTATAGCATCGTGTGTGCGAACTTTATTATGTTCTGTCTAGTCGCATCAGCCTTTGGAGTGCGTGCAGATCTGTCATCTGTAGAATTATCATAATATAACCACTCTGATTTGAAAAATTGCCATGCTTTAATCGCTTTCATTTGGTAGGGTCAAATGTTACTTTCATGCAATTTAGCAACTTGTGTTTTATAAACAAGTGAGCTGTCAAAATATTTATTAAGCTAATCCGTGGGTATTTTGAGTTTTTGGTCTTTCACAGATGGTGGAAAAATCTCTCAAGGGTAACTTTATGGTGATGAATCCGCAAGTCTTCAGAAAATTTTTTTATTCACTTCACTCGATAAAAAATGTAGAGATGTGAACCGAAATAAAATACTTGGAAGTAGACTATTATGGTACTACCAGCAAAGTAAAACACCAACAAAACTGTCACTCGAATGTGCACGCTTTTTGCGTGCTCATTTTACAAATGCCTAAAATCATTGTTACAGTTTTGAAAATATAGATAGTACTTGAAATCTTGACTAGTTTTCTACGAGATTCAAGACGTATGCTTATGCCATTTGCAGAACTATTTTGCATGGTGTCAGTGACAGTAATACGTTGAGGTAGGTGCGCGGTGACACTTTTTGTGTCAGTTATGATAGAAAATTGTGTTAATTCAGCTGACTTCGCACGGTGTTAGTGCCTGTGTGTGATGTTTCAGAGGAACCTATGCGATGCACGTCCTCATGTGTTAAGCTATGTAAACTTTGATGGCGCTCTTTTCTGACGATCTGCCGGAGCCACTCGCGCTTCTGATTTCGTTGTCTAACTCACTAATTGGTGTTGATTTGCATTCCTTTTGTCATGACACTAAACGCATCGGAAGGTTGTAATCGAATTAGTTTGAAATAATTGATTTCCATTTCTGAGGCTATCGTAAGAAAGCTTGAGATGACGAAATCGTTTGTTGAAAATTTCAGTTTAAAGAGCCGAAAATGATTTGCACCTGTTTTGACTTGCACTTAATCTAATGGCCCTGTGAGCAAAAGGAACATTTCACTTTCTTTCAAAATCTTTCTCAATGAACGGTTATTCAGTAGAGGTCTTATTATTGTTAAAATTAAAATCCCTTTCTTTACAAACTAATGCACGTTTTGCTTCACATCAAGCAACACTAATGAACTGAAAGTGTTAGGAATATTTTATTCATTAAAATAGCATTGATTCATGTGTAATGACAACAAAAAGACTTTGGTGTACTGTAATAAGAAGAATCATTTGGTAAGTTTCTTAGTTTAATATATCATTTATCTTGGTGGGAAATGGTACATGTTTAAGCTTTGTGCTTCGTTGTGGTCAGGTTGACGGGATCATATGCAATTTTGACGAAGCCATCCCGCAGCTCGTTTTCTTCCAAAAGAAAACGAGCGGCAGCACTAACTGGAACACCCTCCTGACCGTCGGCGAGGACCTCAAAATTCCCGTCACCGGCAGGATAAAAGTAAGGCTCCTCATTTAACTCGCTATATTTTCAATAGATTTTACTGTGTATCACTGAAGGATGTCGTGTTCCATAAAATAACCTTTATGGTTAAGTTAGTCTCTTCCTCCGCTTCTTGGTAATGAATATCATTCTAAAGTTATTTCTCTGTTAGGGTGGGAGGTTCAATAAAATTTTTAATTTATGGATAATAAGTAGCATGAACAAAAATATTGTGTATAAAAAACGTACAATTACAATTTGGCATTAAAATCCTTAGGAATTCTGAAATGTCTTAATTCATGTGACGTCATTTTTTGTAATTTCACTCAATTAAAACTTGGCTTCTTTGTTATAGCTTCATTCTTTTGATGATGATTTAAGGCTATGATTAGATTCGTACAACAACATTATTGAAGGATTTTTTTCAGTTAATCTGAAAATATTTTTTACACTCGACAAACATTCACATAGTCAAATATTGAAAATTAATTTAAAGTAATTGCATATAACTAAAACCACTGCAATTAGGGCTCTAGCAAATATATTTTAGAATGCCGGTAACATTTTTTTTGCAGAATTTCTATTCATACTCTTTGAAAATTTCACCAGATAAAGAATCGAGTGATAATGAATTATGTTCCACATCCTCTGGTCGCTGGCGCAATTTCAGATGAATTCTCGTTATGTTGCACTAAGAGGCATTCCCCGTGCAGTAAGAATCCAACGTGATTTGAGTTTTACTCTTGCTCAGATCAGACGAGCCACAGTAGATACGTGGAAGCGGTGCCACGCGACAGACGACGCGGTCGTGACCATCAAGGAGCGGAGCCACCACCGCACTGACGACCAGGAGACAGCGGTGCCTGACGACGATGTTATTGACGGGTACAGATACGGCACTACGCTGGTGCCTTTTACGGGTCAGTTGAGGGGAGCGGTAGTGGTGCTGTGGTGACTCGATAGTGCTCTGCAGGCCATGTTTAGCTAGCACTTTCTAATACTGTTTCTCATTGAAGTAAAAGGGAGATGATTTTTACTTGAACCATCGTGTCACATAAACGAGAGTAACGATTTTGCTTCGAGTGTTTTTGGTATTTAGAAAAGAAGAGAGTCCAGAAATTTTGGTCATGTGAACGCATTTGAATCAGTTGCAATTAAAGTCACACATCTTCTTAGATGATTTAGAGAAAGTGAATATTTACATGGTAAATATTCCTCCCATGGCTAACACTCCTCAGGAGATACAACTATTGTATGTATGGGAATTAGCGCTCCCAGGGGGAATTTGTGAGGTCCCGGCCTTCTTTTTGTGGAAATGAAATGTTTTTTTGTTATGTTAAGGACTATCTTTTTTCGGTTACTGCTGTCCTGTTTTTAAACACCTACTTTCTTCTTTAACTTTTATCTTGTTTCATGAACTTCTTTCTCAACTTACTGTTTTTATGCACTTTGTGCATAGATTCTGCATTCCCTTGACTCTATTCTAAATGGAGCCTTCCTCCTTTCTCACTTCGGAACGTCTTCGTTGCGGTTCGGGAGGCTTGAACTAACATCTGATCTAATCTACATAGCCAACAGTTTTGAGTGGGCCATTTTGGAGTGAAACTGCGCTTGTTCTAGCGAGTTGAAAGCGCTTTTGCTTATTCTCAATGCTCTGTGTAAAGAGATGCATGTTTTGAACTTCTAAATGTTCCCTTAACACGTTAAGTTCGGCGGGTTAAACTGAAGTTCAATGTCCAACTCAAATTAGAGTTAATTCAGGTATCTACTGGGTGCTAAAGGTGCTAAAAAATGCTAAAACCAGCAAGGTGCTAAAAAATGCTAAAACCAGCAAGGTGCTAAAAAATGTGCTAAAAAGTGCTAAAAATGTGCTTAAAAATGCTAAAATTGACGGACAGGTGCTAAAAATTTATGAAAATGTTAAATCGCTTAGATTTTAACATGTATAAGTCCCATCCAAAGGAAGATGTTCACCTATTGAATAATGGTAATTATTTCTTTTTATCATTTAATTTCACATTAAGTGAAATCTAAGTTTCAATCATTCCTTAGTTCTTAATTATAAATGTCTAATTATTATAGTCATAAAAAGTCAACTTCAACTGGCTGGTAGGGGCTATTAAAGAAAAAATATATTAATTACTATTATTTCATATCACTAAATTTGTTTGTTTTTCAGGTTTTCTTTGTTGTTCAAAACCATCTTTAAATCCTTTTATTATGAAAATGGAATTGTTCTGAATATACATGTATTTTTGCTGCTGGAAATCTCTGTTGTCTGATACATGGCATTTGTCATGAAAGTGTTGGTTATATATTTCGTGTATACACATATATTAAAACAATGATCTTCATATTTATCGAATTTATCTATGGTTATCATTGGAGCTTATTGAAGGAAAAGGGTGCTGAAATTTCATCTTTGAGTATGCTAAAAGGTGCTAAAAAATGCGAATATGGAGGATGGACATTTTAGTAGACACCTTGTAATTTCAGAGATCAATTTCGAAAATAACGAACACTAAATAGATCGTGCCTTTATTTAGTCTTTATTAAGTTTAGGAAAATTGATTCAGTGACTGCTGGTCGGTCAGCAGCATTATGAAAATCCCCTCAATGATCATCGGTGGGTCACGTCGCACTTTAAGTGTTAAATATATGGCCTGCTTGGCAATACAGTTTTATTAGCTTCCATTCGCTAATTGCGATTGCTTCATTTAAGTTTCTCTCATGGCATTTTTTTTTTTGGTTGTATTAATGAATATTCATGGATAAATATTTAATCTGCGGCTTCTTCTTGTTACCTTCGGCTTCTGTATTTAAAAGCAACAAAGTAATTTTGGTTGTTAATGATAAAAGGTATAAAAAATAGTACAGAATATGAGGCCAAAATGAGGAAAAAGTTCCCGTTTGTTCTAAGTTTCTAGCATTTAGGTCTTAGTAAGTTCAGCAGGCCACAAATCATTGATGTAGGGGAGCTATTGCTTGAAGCAGGAACTTGTGTGCAGACGAGGACCGGCAGATGAACTACAGCAGCGGGGCAGAGAGCGCTGAGCTGTCGGTGTTGGGCTTCACCAGGTCTGAACACTGCACCATGGCCGAGCGGGCGGGGGACCAGGTGCTGCTGGTCACGGCCAGGGAGGGGGATGAGGTGAGGAGGAGATGGTCTGAGATGTCAAGCCACCTCTGGATTCTAGTGTATTGCTGCCTACAAAATACCATATTTGTAACTTTGGACTCTACTTAAATGAAGTCTTACTTAAAGAATTAAAAAATGAAATCAAAATAAACGAAAACGAAAATTTTACTTTCCTTTACTTAAAAATGAGCGAGATGTGTAAACATGTGGTCTATTGACTGAATTTCTAGTGATCAAACGTTGAATGCTGTAAACCTAGCACTATTTGGACAGCAAATATATGTTTTCATGTATTGCTAAACCAGATTACTGTTAATGATCACTTGTATTAAACAGCATGGAAAATCTAACCCTCATAAATAGTCCCCATGCGTTGCATGCGACCAGTCGCATCAAATGATCGTTATATTTGGTGTGTACAGGAGGCGGCAGTGGCGCTATCAGCGGTGGTGCAGGCGCTGGCTGAGCTGGACATGGTGGCCATCGTGAGGAGGGTGTACCGACGGGGCAGCAACCCCGTCATGGGGGCGCTGTACCCTCACATCACTCAGGACTACGAGGTCAGTGGCAGGCATCCTGCTCAGAATGCCAGTTTTTGGGTGCTGCAATAGTGTGAGGTCTACCTCACTATAGCACCAGTGTTTGGGTGCTGCAATAGTGTGAGGCCTACCTCACTATAGCACCAGTTTTTGGGTGCTGCAATAGTGTGAGGTCTACCTCACTATAGCATGAGATCTACCTCTAGCTCGTACTATAGCGGGAAGTTAGTTTAGGTTACTAATGGATGTTACTAATTTTAATTTAGCGATACACATTCAATTTGTACATCTCAAACTGCACCTGGGTAGGCGAAATATGGCGGTAGACCTCACGCTATAGTAGCATCAGTTTTTGTGATAGTGTGATCCGTTGGTCTAATTTTCGTGTGACTTGGGCACAATCTCACTGAAGAAGGTTGACATGGGTGCGAAATTCCCTCGAGAGGGATACAACCGTTGCTCCTATGGAAATTTTTGCTTTTTGTGAATTTTTTCTTTTAATCTACTTGAGTTTGTGCCTCTTTGCCAACGTGAGAAAGCCTTATGCCAGTTTAAATGTAAGTTTGTACTACTCCGCAATGTACCAGGAATTACTCGCAAACCTCTTGGCTGCATAGTTTCGAATTAATTAGTTTGGCTGACACACTACGCTATTGCGGCAGTGCCTGGTGTGGGTGGCGCTGCCGTACCAGGAGGACGTGCGAACGCTGGCGTTCCCGTCCCTGCAGCGCAACATCGACAGCCTCACCTCCGCTCAGACGCAGGGTATGGACGCTCTCATTGACTCCATGACTCTGTGCTCCACTGACGCGTGAGTTGCGGGGCTGTGCTCCACTGATCTCGAATCGATGGCATTGCATTGAATAATTTTAGTTAACCCTATGTCGACCACCGTCCTTTCTGCAGGACATTAGGAAATCACTCACATTGTGTTTATTTTTTTAATGCTTCGGTGGAAAGTTCACATTTACTCGGTCTCAGTTATGATTATTTGAGAGAAATTACGGTAATATCTCGTTCAAGATACAAAAAGTTTAGTTGTTAAAGGGTTAATCATTATAATTATACTTTTCCATTACAGAGACGGCGAAGAAGAAGAGTTGCTGGACCCCGAGTCAGTGCTGAACCCTCACCTTCAGCACTACTATAACTGCCTTACAGACCGCGCCCTCAATCTTGCGCGACCGCTGCCGCAACCTCACCCTCACGTGACCGTTAGTACTGTAGCCATGTCAGCTTGGTAGTTCCATGCGGGGCGTCTTGGAGGGGTTAAATGGTCACTGAAATGTTTCTCAAAAGCCTATTCTCCTTTGTTAGAAGTCACCGGGCATAGGAATGGAAGGAGTAAACGTTAAGGCCGACGAGAGAGATGTGTCTGTCCATTCAACATCATGCATGTATTAGTGTGGAGAGCCGTACAGAATGAAAAATGCTTATGAGACACTTAATTTTTTGGATTGCTCTTGTTGAGGTATGGTCTCGCGGCTCAACTCGTCTCCACCACACCGCGAACAGCAGGGCTCAAATTCTGAGAGCTGCAGCCCTGCATCATTAGATTAGCGCAAACCTTACATCAGAACGAACCTCGGAAGTATGTACTTGACACGATTATCATTACATAGGCAACTTCGTTAATGCCGTCTCTCTTCCCCGGCTGTATTCATTCTTCCCTCGCTCTCTCTGTTTGTCATGGTTAGATTATGATTAAGTAATTATTTCTTGACAGATATATAGGGAGGGCATGAAAACTTCGATAAAATGTAGTAACGTCTGTGTAGAATGCTTTTTGCTTAATTTGTTGTCAAATCTCGAATTAGTCCTGGACTGATGATTGTTTTCTTTACAACCCTGCTTTATTTGATTTAGAAGCTATACATTTATATTATAAAACTTATTTGATCCTGTGCCATTATTTCAGTCAGTGGCACCTTGAGTCACCCTGTTAAGATTGTTAATGATATAAACTGCTGGCTGCTGATAGGCCACCGTCTGGTTTATAGGTTGAAACTTAAAGTTGTTCAGGGTTGTCCGTCAAAGAAGGAGTGAAAATTTTACGTGTTCCTTTTGCCACGTTTACTGGTGTCGATGCAGCAAAGCATATCAAGACAATCTATATATTAAACCTTTTCATTATTGGATTCTTTCTTTGTTGTATGTTATCTGTCTTATGAAGAGGATTCCCTATCTATGTCTTCAGTTTGTAGACAAATGAGACTAATGGTCTAGCTTTATAGAAAATGTACTTCATAATTTAACCATATTTATTGCTGTACTTTGTCCTGGTTATGTTGATTCAAGTCGCAAGGTGACTCATACTTGATGATGGAAACTTTTGTTTCCTGGTATTTTGGTTGTGTACTACCTTATAAAATAAAATTATTCAAGTACTGTAAAAAATGAAAAAAGAATAAAAAAGACTATATTGTTACAGGCATTGTTGTCGGTGCCAGAGGAGTTTCGTGAGGCGCTGGACGATGTAGCAAAGAGACTCGTGCAAGCGTTCCCTACCACAAAGATCGTGAAGCGCACCAAGCGTGAGCGTGAGAACATCTTCGGCGAGTGAGTTTGTATTAAAAAACCTAGTGATGTCTTCAAGTAGATATAGTTTAAATTTGATGAACGATTATTTCTATTTCGGGGTTAAATTTTCAAATTTGGACAGGTCGAATAGCCCATTCTTGGGTTGTTACCTGAGTTCTATGCCGTCAGACACTTGTAGCGCTCAAGCACCTGTGAAGTATAGGGATGGAAGGGAGTTACAGAACTGCCACTAATAATACAAATGATGGCCTTAGGACTCCAGTGGCTACTTCTACTGCCCTTCGCATCTTTGTAGTGAAGAAAAAACAAATGAGACTGTGTTACAACCACACTCATGTGTAATCATCGACAGACGCCATTGCATTCTTTTGACTATCAGGTGGTGGTCTTACGACTGTGTGGTCCTATGATTTGATGTTTTTCTCGTACGTCGTCAGTGATGTTAGACTCGGATATTTTTTCTTTCATGCTATGGTGACGTTTAGTCCTTGTTCATTTGAATATCTGAAATGAAGGATCCGTCCCTCTTAAAATTAGAATGAGAGCCTCTTGAGTGATTCCTGTTTTATTGGAGACTGGTGTAGGTGATAAATGACGTAATATTTCGAGTTGAGATGTATTAAGCGATAGTTTCAATAGGTGTGATCGTGTTTGTTAGGCCCCTCAGGGGATGTAAAATAGGCAATAAGTTTAGATTAGTTGAGTTCGTCTATCCTATGCTATGAAAACAAGCGCTCAAATGGAAAATACTGTTAGGTTGTCATAGCTATAGATATGACTTATCTTTTCTGCCTACTTTGCTTCTTCCCGTACTCAGGCTTTCTTCACTATTTTTTCCTTGTCTTTTCTTCCTCTTCCTTCCTAATTTGATATTTAGATTTGTAGGATAAGGATGTCCTGTGTAGAAATTCACCTTGTGCTTGGATTCCTTGTTTTCTAGTCCAGACTAAGATGATCTTCGCTTTCTCGAGGTTGCAATTATTGTGGCTGGGTAGTCTGTTGCAAGCCATCAACTGTTTAAATCATCTCGTCAGAAAAGAACTTCGTGGTCTGCCTGTAAGTTTTCAACCAATTTGAAACTTTCTTGCACCTCTCTAAGCGAACTTCCTTCTTCTAATTATTTAGGTGTTTTCTACCTCATGTATAAGAGGTTCAGAGATGCTACTATAGCGTGAGGTCTACCGTCATATGTCGCCTACCCAGGTGCAGTTTGAGATGTATAAATTGTTTATCGCTAAATTAAATGTATAAGAATAAGTAATATCCATTTGTAACCTATCCTCACGCTATATAGTACATTACTAGCTAAAGGTAGAGCTCATGCTATAGTGTGGTAGACCTCGTTATGATTGCTCTTCAAAGCCAATGTCGAAACTGACATGGTTGCTTTGGCCTTGACGCTTTTTTTGAGGCGAACCTGAAGGCGAAGTTTGAAAAATATTAATTTTTTAGCGAGTGGTTGGCTTTGCCATTTTGGCCGTATTCATCAAAACGCTTACAAAAATCGTGACCTATCAGCCAAGGGGACTGGAGAGGTTTTTTTTACTAAAGGCTGAGCTTCGGTCCGCCCGACAAATTCCCAGATAGTTGAACACTTCGACTCCACTGTTTAACGTTCATGCAGTGAACTATGTTAATGGCAGGTTTCAAAGATAACTAAGGAACTGATACACTAAACTGTTGTCTACTTTTCGAGGCATCAGAATTTCCCCCGTTTTTAAATTTGAACGGATTTATCTGAAACACCTTGTAACTACACACATACGCTGTATAACTCAATCTGACAGTCTTGGTCATTGTTGTAATTTTCTAAAATGTGCTTCTGAATATTTTGCTCCTTTTAAACCTGCAACCCTCTGCACTACTGATACTAAATTCGTGGCTTCTCGGTTGCTCATTTACGAATCTGCTTGCTTTTGTTTCTTCTTAACATCGTTTACTCACATGGTACCTGATTCTGCTCTGATACAAAGTCCTACTGTGTCTTCCCTTGGAAGTTTCCGTCCTCCTTTTTCACTGCTCAATATGGCGTTGAATAATTTTTATACCATTTGGGATGACGTAATACATTAATGTCTAGCACATCAGAAATCAATCTTACATTCCGCAACCAATAATGCATGCGTTACAATGCAGTAAGTACCATGCCAAGGATTCTGTTGAATTTGACTCAACAATTTATAATTTAAAGTCAACAAATGGAAATCTTGTAAAATTACCTAGAACAAAATATTTAGGGAATCGTAGAGTAACTTGCTCCACACGGTAGCAAATACTCAAGTATTTTCAATACTATGTGCAGCGACGAGGCTAGCGACAGCAAGCGCAGTCGAGGTGACGGAGATGAAGAAGCTGGAGACGGAGGTGTTGCCGACTCTGCGCCGCCTGTCGTGCTCGGCCCCCTCGTCGCCCACATCTCAACGGCCACGCCGCTGCAAGACTTCCAGACTCTGTTTACTCAGCAGCCTCATAACTTCTTCGCCTGTGAGTCCTGTTCATGTTGCAAGATTGTTTTTACGTACAGATCTGATGTGCAGAAGAGCCTGAAGTTATGGAGCTGCTTACTGAGCAGCTTCATAACTTCTTCGCCTGTAAGTCCTGTTCATGTCTCAAAATGGTTTTTACTCACAAACTTGATGTAAATAATCCTAGTGAATCGATAATATACGAGTGTGTAAGCTAGTTTTTTTAGGTATCACAGAAGACGTCAGAACGCAGGTATGCCTTCAATTTTATGAAAATAATCATGATCTGCTTTCAGTTATGTTTAATGTTCACGGTTCACGTGTGTTTGAGAGATTATCATTCTTCACTGAGGTATTTTGATGTAGTACACAGCACGTGTTATTTGTACTGACAGTAGATGAGTTGTTTAAATATTTGGTCTAAATTGAACTTAGATGACCTCATTTATACGGTAAAGGAAAGGTTGCTTTGGAGTGGTAATGTGCAAACTTTAAAATATACTGAATGTAAAATTTCTCTAACTTTGCTGCGAGTCTTCCTCAGCGAGATGCAACTATTGTATCNAAAAAAAAAAAAAAAAAACAAAAGAAACACATAAAAAACATGTTTTTTTTGCAAAAAAAACTGCCATCAAATAAAACCATTTTTTTTGCATCACAAGGGGGGGGGCTGCTTAAACTAACATTTAATCTAAATCTTTGATGTGGGTCCTGTTAAACATCAGAATTTCAGCAGTAGAACCCAATACGTGCCGAAATGAAAGCTAGCACTCTTTGCGCTACCGCAGGAAATATTTGAGTTTTTAAAAGATCATGTACCTTTATAATTTTCAACTGGAGTCATTCTCATCTACTTACAGGTACAAAAAGGCTCATAATAGCATTTGAAATAAATTTTCAGAGCTAGTTCCATTTCATCCTCCGGAGAGGGTGAAATGATGTCACCGCATCTGAACGGGAAATGAATATAATTTATCCAATTATGTGCTTCAAACTACTTTATTTTTCGTTTAAAATCTCCGCTCATTATAGGAACAAAAAATGACGCTACAAGCTGGAACTTTATTGATCGGTTCCCTTGATCATTTTTATGCTTTGTAGTCTTGCAATTTCTTTCTCTTATAATTTATTAGTTAACTTTTTATCAGGGACGCTCTTAAAGGAGAGGTATGTCCTTTTTCAGTGTCAGTTCGTTTCTCTTCGCGCCGTACATCGACGGTTAGCTCCCTGAAGAGGTGTTCGAAACACCCATTCACATCTTCAAGTAGCTGCGCTCATAATTTTAATTTACTGAAGTGGACTTTTTCATATTAAAAAAGGATTTGTGATTACGGTTGGGAATAGATATTTGATCAAGTGGAGAAGGCAAAATATATGTACAAAATAATGCGTGCCCAAGATAGTGAGGAGTAAATCTTACTTGCTAATTTTTACTATTAAACTGTTTTTTTAAAGAGTGCTCACAAAAAGACTCTTGTGTCACCGTTTCTCTTGAATAGCTCGGATTGCCTTAGACAGGCTGCGACAGCGACGTGACTAAAGGCTCGTACTCACTTGTAGACATGTTGCGCGATTTTGGTCTCTGAGACCTGTCTATCGTTGTCGACGTAGACATGTCTATAGACAACCGTCGTCAGCGAGTCTGTTGCGAGACCAAAAGTCGCAAGTCTATGGTCTCCCGATCGGAATGGGAGACAGCATGCAACGGTAGACGATCCACATCTGACTTCCTGGTTTTTAGTCTTCCTCCTGCTACCAAGCGTGCTGGGTGCCTTGCCGCCAAATTAACGCTTCTACATTGTTTTTTTTTTAATGTTGTCAAACGAGAAGGTGTTGAAACTACCGTAAATAAAGATTATCATGCTTATACAGTTTTTTTCACTTCATATTAACTCAAGTCAAGTTCAAATTAATCCAACAAATTCAAATTAATCCAACCCCAAGTTGAGTTAAGGATTGACAACACTCGTTAATGTGAGCGTTTTTGGTGTTATATATGTCTCTATCGGATGTGATGAGCAAGACAAACTTTTTCCTTTCAGCAAGGAATACATAAAATTGTCACCGGTGTTGCAATCTGAAGACAAGCTGTCGTAAAATGTGCTAAGTATCCAGCATCAGTAGGCAGAGTGTGATTCAGATCTTTTACCGGAGTAAAAGAAAGTCGGTTATAAAAACTTCGTACTATACTACACATTAAAGTTGTTAAAAAATTCTACATTAATGGTAGTATGCGTCCATTCAAATGTTTTTGTTCAAAAGGTAATTTTATGTCACATACACAGTATTGAGGATTTATTTACACTCATATATTTAAATGCGTGAAATTCCACTTCATCACATATTTATTTATGAAATATATACATGCAACGACATAGGATTACCATTGGACGATATGTAGATTTAATCTTTGAAAGGAATATAGCAACGAAGTCTTTTTTTTTCGCTCGCCCAATCGATTTTCGTAAAAATAAGTTGCAAGTACATACATAGTGAATCGCATTTGTATATTTCTTTTAAAGATTACACAAAGATCTACATATCGTCCAATGGTTTTCAATATTAATGAAGATATCAACACCGGCCGAAATTTTATGTATTCCTTGCTGAAAGGAAAAAGTTTGTCTTGCTTACACATCCAATAGATAAATATTTAACACTTAAAAACCCTCAAATTAACGAGTGATTGTCAATTCTTAACTCGACTTAGAGTTGGATTAATTTGAATTTGATTGTGATTAATTTGAATTTGATTGTGATTAATTTCAACTTGACTTGGATTAATTTGAATTTGACTGTGATTAATTTGAATTTGACTTGGATTAATTTGAATTTGATTGTGATTAATTTGAATTTGATTGTGATTAATTTGAATTTGATTGTGATTAA
>JACJUY010011887.1:8169-23982 GCA_014220935.1 Platorchestia sp. MABIK | reverse complement strand
GGCCTGGTGCTGGTGGCGTGGCCTGGTGCTGGGGGCGTGGCCTGGTGCTGGGGGCGTGGCCTGGTGCTGGGGGCGTGGCCTCTTCCAGAGGCGGTGCGCTCCTGGTGGGGTGCTGCCTTTGTGCCCTCATGCTTGTGTTCTAAGTTGTTGGTTGACAAGTAACAGCTAAGTTGTTGGTTGACAAGTAACAGCTAAGTTGTGGTTGAGTATTGAGGGCTAAATTGGGATTGGAATTTGAGGATTTTGGGCAAAATTCGAGTCGCAATTTAATGATTGTGGACAAAGTTGTTATTGCTATTGGACTAGTTGGTGTCGAAGCACATCTGCTGTGTGCGCGAGACTGCGTACACCCGGCCACTGACCCTGACCCGCGCAGGAGTGGGAGGAGCACTTCCTGGGCTTCTACCCGGTGGCGCAGCAGGAGTGCGTGCTGCTGGGGTGGCTGTCGGGCGCCCCTGCGCAGGCCATGGAGCTCACCGACCTGCCTGACGTCATCGCCCGCAGCTGCGCCGTCCTCCAGCGCCGCCTCGCGCCCCTCTGCCACGTCACCAAGCCCGTCTGGGGCACCAGGTGCCTTGAGTTATTTATGTGATTTAATTGATCAAGTTATGACTGGTTGCGACTGGAGCACCAGGTGCATCGTGTCAGGTACCAGGTAGTCGTACATTCCAGAGTAAGTCTGCTGCATCACCAAGCCCGTCTGGGGCACCAGGTGCCTCGAGTTATTTATGTGATTTAACTAATCATAGTTTAAATTATGACTTGATGTGACGGGAGCATCGTGTCGGGTACCAGGTAGTCGTACCTTCCAGGGTACGTTGTGTGAGGGTACGTCTGCTGTGTCACCAAGCCCGTCTGGGGCACCGGGTCCGTGAAAGTTATATAATTTGAAGAATGATTGATGATGTTTTAAATAATATTTCGATAATTAAATAATATTTTAAAAAATGGAAGTTTTAAATAATACTAAATGTCTTAAAAATGATTTAAACTATAAATAATATTTTAAATGAAAACTTGTTACGAGTTGTGTACTGACTGAATGAGAAAATGCATGCAGCCGTTGATATACATTAAGAAGGCTAGGGTTTTGGTATTGGCATTAACCAGTATTGACCAATGTTGACGGGAGCGTTAGCCAACATTGACAGGGAAGTTAACCAGTGTTGACAGGAGCGTTAACTGGTGTTACTAGGAACGTTGACAGGGATGCGGAGTGCTGACCCATGGTGACGTGTTGACAGAATCGTTAGCCAACATTGCCAGAGAAGCTTACCAGTGTTGACGGGTTGACAGGAGCACGTGGGCGAGCAACCCGTCGATCAGGGGGGCGTACAGCTACCGCTCCGTGGAGGCGGACGAGAGCGACGTGTGGGCGGGCGACCTCGCCGAGCCCGTCACGGTCGCCGGAGCGCCGGTAAGCGACATGCGTCCTCCGCCGCAGCACCGCGCGCACTGAGCGCGCAACCGCAGCTCTGGACTATATATGTGCTTCCGTCGTGGGATGTGGTCTCGGTTTTCTCGCCCATTTTTTGTTTTTTGCGACATTTTTTCACGATTTATGTATTGTAACAGATTTAAAAAGTCTGTTTTACGGCGGTCATGGGATATGCTTACGGTTTTCTCGCGATTTTTTTAGCGTAACGGGTTTAAATATAGTTGTGACTCCCACCATTTTTGAAGAGTAACAAATTTAAATATGGTTGTGATTTTTGCACTATTTTTGATAAAAAACCGGATTTAAATATCCTAACGAACTACCATCGTGGAAAATGTTTGCGGTTTTCTCGCGATTTATATATTGTGACGGATTTAAATGGTTTGCTTTGCTAGGGTCGCGTGAAATACTCGCAATTTTCTGACGATTTTTGTGTTGTATCGGACTTGAAAATATCTTTATCACGATTTTTGTGGCCACAAACTTTATCCCCAACCCCCCATCTCCGCACCAGCTGCCCCCACTCTCCCCCCACTCTCCCCCCACACACACCAGCTGGTACCCCCACTCTCCCACACACACCAGCTGGCACCCCCACTTTCCCCACACACACCAGCTGGCACCCCCACTCTCCCCACACACACCAGCTGGCACCCTCACTCTCCCCACACACACCAGCTGGCACCCCCACTCTCCCCACACACACCAGCTGGTACCCCCACTCTCCATACACACACACACACACCGGCTGGCGCCTGACATTCGGTGTGCGGGCAGGTGGTGCAGTTCTGCGGGGAGGCGACGCACCGCCACCTGTACAGCACGGTGGCAGGGGCGTGGGAGGCGGGGGTGCGGGAGGCGCGGCGGCTGCTGCTCTACCTGCGGGAGGGGGTCCTGCCCCCCCTCCTCCGCGTCGCCTCTCTCACTGACGCCGCCGACGTCTTTCCGGCCCAGCTAGCTGACGGGCGCCATCTGGCTGACGAGCAGCAGCTGATGGCAGCAGACAATCCACTGACGGCTGATGAGCAGTTGACGGTAACTGACGAGCAGCTGTCGGCAGCTGGCACTGATCAACTGCCGGCAGACGCGCCCCCAGGCCTGGTGGGGCTGCAGTACCTCTTCGCGACGGACGCCTTCAGGCTCCCTGCTGGGGGCGTGGGGGTGCCGTAAGGGTCCGATGGGGCCGTGAGGGTCCGGTGGGGCCGTGAGGGTCAAGTCTTGCTGACGGGAGCGAGGGACGGGAGTGTTTTGGGGAGGTAATATAGCCCTGGCCTGGCGCTCCTTGCTGGAGGGATTTACACTACACAATTATTCGTCTCTCCCCAATCCTCCGTATGTCTTCCTCTCTCCTTCACACCTATGTCCATCCCTCCCTTTGTCTTCCCTCTTTGTGTCTGTCTTTCCCTCTCTCTGTGTTTCCCTTTTCCTCTCTCTGTCTTCCCCTCTCCCTCTTTGTGTCTCCCTTTTCCTCTCTCTGTCTTCCCCTCTCCCTCTTTGTGTCTCCTTCCATCTCTCTGTCTTCCCCTCTCCTTCTTTGTGTCTGTCCCTCTCCTCTCTCTGTATGTCCCTCCCTCTTTCCACGTGTCCCTTACTCTGTCCTTCCCCTCTCTCCATATGTCCCTCCCTCTTTCCGTTTGTCCCTTACTCCGTCCCTTCTTCCCTCTCCCTCTTTGTGTCTGTCCCTCCCCTCTCTTTCTGTTTGTCCCTTACTCTGTCCCTTCTTCCCTCTCTCTCTTTGTGTCTGTCTCTCCCCTCTCTCCGTATGTCCCGCTCTCTTTCTCTGTCCCTTCTGCCCTCTCCCTCTGGCTTTCCTTCCCCCACCCCCCGCCACACTCTAGGTAGCAACACAGGACGCCGGGCCTCAGCTGCGCTGCCTGCGTGCACAAGATGCTCATGAGGCAAGGCCAGCATGAATGTGGAAATAACTCCGGTATTTTTACGGTGCGAAATGTAGAGGTTGAGTTTGGTGCACCCTGTAGAACGTGTTCATTCCCTTTCATTTGAGCTCAGGGTATCTTCTTTTTTTGAAAAGCTCAGAGTATCTTCTGTTTTGAAAAGCTCAGGGTATCTTCTTTTTCTGAAAAGCTGTGGGTATCTTCTTTTTCTGAAAAGCTGTGGGTATCTTGTTTTTTTTGAAAAGCTAAGGGTTTTTTTTTGAGCTTAGGGTATCTACTTTTTTTGAAAATCGTATTTCGTTTTGCCAGTGGGTGTAATCTTCATGTAATGAACAAATGATAACAAGTTACTCAGTAGTTACGCACGCATTTTCTACGTCATGTTCCCATGAAATGTAAATTATAATATTTGGAGAAAGAAGAAAGTAAGATGCTTCGTACCACAGGTAACGGTTTTGGAGATATTCTGGAGGCTGCCGTTTTAGGCGACCAATAGACAAGTCTTTTCTCAGCAATTTGACTGCGGCGTGAGCTATTTGGTCACTGAGGGAGTTTGCATCATGCTGCTGATCTACCACTAGTCACAAAATTCTATTTTTAAAATTACTTACTCAAGACCAAATTAAAACACGATCCAGTTAATGTTTGATATTTTTGACATTGCCTAATACAATTGACTTTACATATGAAATTCAATTTATTATTATTATTTACATTTGAATTGAATACTAAAATCCTGTTTTACTTGCCGCAGTCAAAGTGTTAAAGAGGTTGCGGAACAGACGAAACCTCACTCGTTTAAACCTGTTCATGAATGAACAATTTACCGACCGGTGCACATGTGGCCCAATGCTACGGAAGAGGAAACAAGGTAGGTTCAAACCAGTTTTTATTTCTTTGACGGTGTGGTTTTGCTGACGTCACGGCAACGAACCAATAGCGGCGCTCATATTGCATCTGGTAGCACTGCTACCTCCAAATCTGGCTCTACTATTGGCCTAATGAAATGACGTTTCGGTGACGTCATAAAGTTTGTTTGGAATAAAGCCTTTCTATTGGCTAGCCAAACAAGAGGTGTATTTTCTCCCATAGAAATGACCCTACCTTGTTTCTTCTACCGTGCCCAATGCCCAGGGAACGGGTAAATTGAATTACGACTTTTACGTACGTCCGTTCCATGCAATTCGTTAGACAATTTTAAAAAGCATCGAAATGAATGTAGCAAAATTTGTTGTGTACAATTTACGTCTGTTTGCGTGTGTGTGTTTTACATACTGTGCGTCGTAGAGGTTACAATCTTGGACATTTTTCTGGTGATCTTCTGAAGATTCTTGTAGCTCTGTTTTAGTGTGGTAGAAATTGTGGAGTTTTGTTGTTTATTTTGTACTTTATGTGTGCATTGCAGCCACGGTAGAAGAAACAAGGTAATATCAAACCCGTCTTTTTTCATCGACGGTGTGGCAATGCTGACGTCATGGCAACGAACCAATAGCAGCGCTCGTATTGCATCTGACAACACTGCTAGCCCCAAATCTGGCTTCACTATTGGCTTAACGACATGTCGTAATGGTGACGTCATGATATTGAACCAATAGCTGTACTCTATTGCATCTGGCAACACCGCTAGCTCCAAATCTGGCTCCACCATTGGCTTAACGACATGCCGCAGTGGTGACGTCATAAAGTTTGTTTTGAAATGAAGCCGTTCTATTGGCTAGCCGAACAAGAAATTCCCCCCCCCCAGAAATGACGTTACCTTGTTCCCTCCACCGTGGTCCGAGTGTCGACCAATGAGGCTCCTGGTGCGCGGGTATCGTGGATACCGAAGGACATAATTCTGAATGTAACCTAGGGAAATTTGCCACGTAGAGTGAGGTGGGTTCGACTGACGTTCAATTTCCAACCCACATTTAGAGAGAATTGTAGTGAGAAAGTTTGAAAATAGCCAATATTAACTCGATTATGCCTTCATTTAGCTTTCGTTTAGTATTCATGAAAATTGAGTCACTGACTGCTGGCCGTTGAGCAGCATTATGAAAATCCCCTCGGTGACCACCGGTGGGTCACCCCGCACTTGATGTGTTGAAATTTTTGTTTTTCCAGCTCTGTACAATTGGGTATAATTTAAAGTTTCTCTTTGTAAAATTTAGAATTCGTCTCTTTAAAATCCAAAACTTTCCTCTTCAAAATCCAGAACTTTCCTCTTCAAAATCCAGAACTTTCCTCTTTAAAATCCAGAACTTTCCTCTTTAAAATCCAGAACTTTCCTCTTTAAAATCCAGAACTTTCCTCTTTAAAATCCAGAACTTTCCTCTTTAAAATCCAGAACTTTCCTCTTTAAAATCCAGAACTTTCCTTTTTAAATTCAGAATTTTCCTCTGTAAAATCTAGAACTTCCCTCTGAAATGTTCAGAACTTATCTTTGTTAAGTTTAGAACTTCCACTGTAAAATTCAGAACTCTCCATAAAGTTGAGATCTTATCTTTAGAATTTTAGAGTATTCCTAAAGACCCTTGAGTTTTCCTACGTAAAATTTGTAATTTTTCTGTAATATTGAAAGATATTGTGTAAAATTTAGAATTTTCTTCTGTTAAATTGTTGCGAAAATTTTAAAAGCGTTGAAGATTTTTAAATTCAGCTTCAATTTGATGGCAGTTTCCATCAAATTGCATCCATTCAGGACATGTTCCTGTAGATGAACTCTGTAAGGAAGTGCCTTATACCAGTACCATCAAATGTTGCTTTTCATCAAATGTTGCTTTCCATCAAATGTTGCTTTCCATCAAATGTTGTTTTCCATCAAATGTTGTTTTCCATCAAATGTTGCTTTCCATCAAATGTTGCTTTCCATCAAATGTTGCTTTCCATCAAATGTTGCTTTCCATCAAATGTTGCTTTCCATCAAATGTTGCTTTCCATCAAATGTTGCTTTCCATCAAATGTTGCTTTCCATCAAGTAGTGTTTCCATCATGGGTTTTTTATATCACGTGTGTATGTTCATCGAATATTTTATCACATCACATGTTTTTCGATCAACTTTTTTACATCACGTGTATTTCCATCAATTGTTTTATCATATCTTGTGTTTTTCCATCAATTGTTTTATCACATCACCTGTATTCCATCAAGTGTTCGTGCTGAGCCATGTTGATGCACTGAACGTACACCTGCCATGACACTTTTCATCGCTCATCTCATGGAGAGTAGTAGTTGCCAGTTGCCAGCTGTGCTCCAGTTGGTTGCCAGTTCTTCACCCGTTGCCACAAGCAAGTGGCAACTCCCTCTCTTTCATTCACTCAGTTTCTGCAGAAAGAAAGTTGTTTACTTAATTTTCTTCATTTTCTTCATTTTCTTCACACACACACACACACACACACATTTGTGTGTGTGTGTGTTCTGTTGTGCTGTGTCTTTTTATGGTAACTTTGACGTCACGTAAGGTAATCTGGTGGTAGCGTTTGTTCGTGTTTGTAACGTGTTGGTGACTTGTTCTGAACGAGAGATGAGGCAAAGATTAAATATATTTTTGAATATATCCTCACATTTGACTAGCCTCTGCTGCTGCGGCTGGCCACAAAGCTACACTTCAGTCCTGACTACCTGACTAGCAGGCTCAATAGTCACTGGTAAGAATGTCTGTTCTTGTTTAAACTCTGTAAACTTTACATTGTAGCAACTGTTACCCCTCAGAGGGATACAACTATTGTATCTGTGGCAATTAGCGCTCCCAGGGGGAAATGTGAGCGCCCGAGCTGAGAATTAGATACGTCTTCTTTTTGTTTAAATAAAATGTTTTTTGCTATGTTTAGGACCATCTTTTTTCGGTTCACTGCTGTCCTGTTTTTCAGCACCCAATACTTTCTTCTTTTACTTTGTTCTTGTTTCATGTTTTTTTCTCTACTTACTGTTTCTATGCACCTTTCTGCATAGATTCTGCATTACCTTAACTCCATACTAAATGGTGCCTTCCTCCTTCCTCTCTTTGGAAATCCTTTGTGGCGGATAGGGAGGCTTAAACTATCTAATAATCTAATCTCTTGCAACTGTTACATCGCGGCATATATATAAATGCCATCCAATATGTCTTTATCGCAAACTAAAGCTGCGTCCTGTTATCGTAAATTTGCATCGATTATACCATTGTCAAGATTATACCTAACTGAAAATTATACCTCAATCAAGATCATTCCTTAATCAAGGGTATACCATAATCGATGCAAGGTTTTACCTTAACCAAGATTATTCTATAACCAACAGAAGATTATACCACAATCGACAGAAGATCATACCATAGTTGGTACAAGATTATACCACAATCATGGCGAAGTTATACCACAATCATGGCGAAGTTATACCACATTCATGGCAAAGTTATACCACAATCATGGCGAAGTTGCACCACAACCATGGCGAAGTTGTACCACAATCATGGCAAAGTTATACCACAATCATGGCGAAGTTGTACCACAATCATGGCGAAGTTGCACCACAACCATGGCGAAGTTGCACCACAACCATGGCGAAGTTATATTACAATCATGGCGAAGTTATACCACAATCATGGCAAAGCTATACCACAATCATGGCAAAGTTATACCACAATCATGGCGAAGTTGCACCACAACCATGGCGAAGTTGCACCACAACCATGGCGAAGTTATATCACAATCATGGCGAAGTTATACCACAATCATGGCAAAGCTATACCACAATCATGGCAAAGTTATACCACAATCATGGCAAAGTTATACCACAATCATGGCAAAGTTATACCACAATCGACCAACAAACAACAGACCGGACACAGGAGTGTGCGTACATGACCACACCACGTGACACTTCCCCCCCCCCCCCCCCCCCCCCCCCCCCCNCCTCCCCCCTCCCCCCTCAAGGCGACGCACTGGCGGCACCTCGTCAGTGCGTCTCGGGGACCTCGCGCTCCCCAGGGGCTTCCCTAGCGGCTGTGGTGCTGTTGTGTTCCGTCAAGTGGAATATTATACTTTACAATTTGCTTACTTTGTTTTCATTGCACTTATTTTCTATTTGGTTTACTTTCTTTCTGTTGTACCTACTACTGTCTAGTTTTGTTCAGTAGAATGTTATACCTACTTAAAATTTGCTTACTGTTTTCATTACACTTATTTTCTATTTGATTTAGTTACCGTTTTTTGGTTATACATTTTACTATCTATTTAAATCAAATTCTTTCTGTTGTATTTAATTTCTATTTCCTTTCTATGCTTTCTATAATACTTCCTTCGTATTTGGTTACTTACTTAGTATTTTTTCTCTGATGATTACTTTCTGTTTGCTTATTTTCTATTGTAGTTTATTCCTGTTTGCTTTTTTTTGTTACACCCATTTGGCTTACTCTCTTTTTATTTTACTTTTTATTTACTTTCTTTCCATTATCATAACTTCCTATTCACTTTCTTTCTTTCCATTTTTTGTGTGACACTTTCTGTTATCCTTATTGTCTATTTACCTACTTTCTATTCTTTCTCTAACACTTTCTTTTTACTGTAGTCACTTTCTATTTGAGTTACTTTCTTTCTATGATAGTTACTTACTATTTAGATTACTTTCTATTTTTTCTGTACTACTTACTTAATTTCTTTCTTTTCTTTTTGTAAAGGATCTCCTCTAAAGAGGAAACAACCATGGCATCTATGGAAATTAGCACTCCCAGGGGGACTATGTGAGGTCCCTAGCTGAGAATTAGGTAGGCCTTCTTTTCGTTCAATTTAAAATGGTTTTTATGTTAAGGACCACCTTTCTCTGGTTCACTGCTGTCATGTTTTTCAGCACCAACTGCTTTCTTCTTTCACTCTTACCTTGTTTCATGAACTTCTTTCATAACTTCCTGTTTCTATGCACCTTGTGCATTGATTCCACATTCTCTCAAGTCCCGACTAATTGGTACCTTCCTCCTTCCTCTCTTTGGAACTCCTTTGTTGCTTTCAGATAGACTCAAACAAACCTATCTCTTCCATCATCTTTTATGTTCAAGTGAACAGTTGAATTGTTATAGCTAGGCCTTTTGTTTTGAAGAAACCTTTAATATGTGCATTTTTTAACCCACAGCACACACACACACACACACACACACACACTCACGCATTCTAATTTCAACAACAAATATCAGGAACAACCAATAATAAATTATGCAGTAAATATCTCCATTATATATGAAGGCTGACCTGCTAAATATTAAGTAAATATTTGCATTAATAATTGCATCATCAATAGTTACTTTATCAATATTTCCATCATCAATATTGCACCGCTGGTTTCATCGCACGCAACATGAGGTGAGTGTCTCTATTTTAATTTTGTTTTGTTTTATTACAAGATCTTTGAAACATTTATTACGAATACGTATTTATTTATTTTTTGTGAGTGATCTTTGTATTGTATGCGATATCTTATGAAGTTATTTGTAAATCTTATGTTGTGATATTTATCATATCTAGTGTTGAATAGCAGCACTCAGGTTTATAATAATAATAATGGTAATTATAGTAATAATAAAATAATGAAAAAGTGTAAATCAGTTTTATTTTAGAAAATTTAAAATTATATTTATACATCTCTTGCCAGCAACATTCCCAATATTTTGTATCGATTTGGATGGTGTCACAGATATTCAAATGGTGTGAAATACCTGGCATCTGCTCACTTCTGTTTATGTTCCAAAAAATATTGCGGAAATGAAAATTGAATCTATTGTTGAAGAAAATGCAACTTATCACCAGGAGAAAGATGTGACCTATTTTTTCAAAAACTTTTTGGCCGATAATAAATAATACGGAGTTGTTGGTTGGGGTGTGTCTGTGACGCTCATAAGGATGCTTAATGACCGTATCTGTGATACTGATGACCATATCTGTGATACTAATGACCGGATCTGTGATACTAATGACCGTATCTGTGATACTAATGACCGTATCTGTGATGCTAATGACCGTATCTGTGATGCTAATGTCCGTATCTGTGATACTAATGTCCGTATCTGTGATGCTAATGACCGTATCTGTGATGCTAATGTCCGTATCTGTGATGCTAATGACCGTATCTGTGATGCTAATGTCCGTATCTGTGATGCTAATGACCGTATCTGTGATGCTAATGTCCGTATCTGTGATGCTAATGTCCGTATCTGTGATGCTAATGACCGTATCTGTGATGCTAATGACCGTATCTGTGATGCTAATGTCCGTATCTGTGATACTAATGTCCGTATCTGTGATGCTAATGACCGTATCTGTGATGCTAATGACCGTATCTGTGATGCTAATGACCGTATCTGTGATACCAATGACCGTATCTGTGATACTAATGACCACATCTGTGATACTAATGACCGCATCTGTGAGACTAATGACCGCATCTGTGAGACTAATGACCGCATCTGTGAGACTAATGACCGCATCTGTGAGACTAATGACCGCATCTGTGAGACTAATGACCGCATCTGTGAGACTAATGACCGCATCTGTGATACTGATGACCGCATCTGTGAAACGAGTTTCACCAGTGCACAAGGACAAGAAAAATTCTAAACGTGGGTTCAATCAGGATGGATATATTTGTCACCCACATCTGGAAGATTTATTTAAGCAAAATATTCAATCTCTTAATTTTTGATCGTGGATGCTAATATATATTTTAACCGCCATTAATTTGCAGGGTTGCTGAGATAAAAGATGCTGAAGTACAAGATGCTGAGGTACAAGATGCTGAGGTGCAAGATACTAAAGTAAAAGATGCTGAGTTTGCTGTTCAGCCAGGTGAGCACAAATTTCTCTAGGCATGCAACGTTAACAACAATCAACCGTTCAAAACAAAAGTTTGTGGCGTTAGTCATTAAAGCAGGTAGTAAACGTAGAGCGATTGCTGTTCTCTGTGATGGAGCAGGGGTAAGCCCGCTGCATTTTTCTGCTGTTATTTTGTTTAGCAATTTTCCTACATCAACCACCGTCCTCTCTGATGGACATTAGGAAATCCCTCGCATAGTTCATATTTCTGAATGTTGCGATGAAAAGTTCACACTTACTGTGTTTCAAGTATTATAATTTAAGTGAAATTACCATAATATTTAGTTCAAGACCCCAAAAATTTTGTCGGTAAAGAAATATTAAAGGTAACTGATGAGGTAGTGTGCTTACTTTCATAGCTTCATTAAATGATTGACTAATAATTCATCTGTAAAACGATAACAAATGCGTCATTGAACCATCTTTACTAGCACAGGTTTATCTGCTATTTTTTAATTGAAAAAAAACTTTTTTTCACCCACTTCATGTCACTATTATCTATTTCAATGCATTTCTTAACAAACATAAGTCTATTTATTATTTGTGTAAATATATTCCCTCGCACTGTATATCACTACATCCTACATTCACTACAGCCTAATTAAACTATTATTCTGTAATAATTAAGCAAACATAATAATTAAGTAAATTAAGTTACTTAAAATCCAATTACTACATAATGAAAGGAACTTTGCATTTCCAGATCTGGTGCTGCATGCTGACTGTGCTGTGGTGGGCTGCAGCATGGCCAGCGTGACTGCAGCACTGCTGCTGCCGCACAGCATGCTGCACAGCACCGTCATGCTGCTGCTGTGCCCTGTGCAGCGTGCAGCACGCCGCATGCAGACAAGCGGTCAGTGCTGCACACTTTGTGAGCTGAAAAAAAGCACCAGCGATAAAAAGAAAAAAAAAAGAAAGAAAAAGAAGAATAGAAAAAATAAAAAATGTTTATTTCCAAAGAAGTTGATGCATGAGATGTATTATAACACATTGGAATTTAAAGTTAGTTGATATAAAGTTCCTCAATGGATAGATAAGCCATACGAGGCGTACTAATAGACTAACTATGTCAGTGGCTCATTATGGTATTGTTCAGTGGCTCATTATGGTATTGTTCAGTGGCTCATTATGGTATTGTTCAGGGGCTAATTATGGTATTGTTCAGTGGCTCATTATGGTATTGTTCAGTGGCTAATTATGGTATTGTTCAGTGGCTCATTATGGTATTGAGAGAGACAATGAAAATATCGTCTCTACGATATTTTATACAGAAAGAGATGGCTGACAATTTATAAATAATCTAAATAGTTAGTGCTGTACACTATGAGCTAAAAAAAGGCCCAAGCGATAGGACTGAGACACCTTACCGTTTGTACACAATACAAAAGCCCCATACAGGAGTGTGTATTGGAGGCAAAATACGTTGGTTTGTGTGTGGTGGATATACAGGGAAAAGTTGGTTGTGTGTCACCAGGGATGGAGCGTTAAGGTTGTGTATTGTGGTGTTGTTGTGTTGCTATGTCCGTGTGTTGTGTGGTGCTGTTGTGTACTGTTAAGATGTTATTTTGTTACATCCTTGTGTTCTTATTGTGTTTATTGCGTTGTTGTGTTGTGTTCAGCAATACAAAGTACTAATCGAGGATAATAATGACTTTGTATGAGTTTTAACCTTGTCTAGGGCGTACAGTTAGCGATGGGTAGTTAGGCTAAAAGTAGTTCAGTGAACAAAACGATAGTGCAGAACTCCACTCAAGCAAGAAACACATTTGTAGATCACAAACCTCGATGTATATTGTGATGTGTGAATAACACCTTCCCCCCCGCCCCCCAGACGACCCCCCGCCCCCCGCGGTGCTGGATGAAGCCGTCCGGAAATTCCAGGACCTGTGGGACCTGCACCTCCTTCCCCCCTCCCCCTTCTGCTCCCCCCTGCACTTCTCCAGGTGATGTTGTAGGGGTGCTTGGTGTGCTGGCTGTAATTATAATGGTGGTAATGGGAGTTAATGGTGTTTGTGGTACCTAATGGTACTAGTGGTAAGGGTACTATAAAGTGCTGAGGGGCCTGATACGTGGGGTACTTTATGGTTTTTGCGTACTGGTACTTCATACTTGTATTTAGTGGTACTTACGGTACTGAATTTGTATGCTCTGCATGACGGCAGCGTGTGTGTACGTCAGGCACTTGACTCTACATGAGACTGACGGCAGCATGTGTTGTACGTCAGGCACTTGACTTTACATGAGACTGACGGCAGCGTGTGTTCCACGTCAGGCATGTGGAGGCGCTGGGCTGCTCTGATGTCGTACGACAGGCGCTAATGGCCCTATGTGGGGAGGTGGCAACACTCGTGTGGGGGGCACAGCCCCCCCTACCTCTCCCCCTCGACCCTTCCGTCTTCGTACCCGCTCTCAACCTCTTCTTCAACGTGCTCGACCGTCTCACCGTGAGTGGAATCCTATCCTCTATTGTGGTGTCCAATCCTCTATTGTGGAGTCCAACTTTCTATTGTGGTGTTGGATGTACGTGTGCGGAGTCCAATCCTCTATTGTGGTGTTGGATATCCTTACTTGAGTGAGGTACCAGTTCTAAAATTCATATCCAACTCCAAAATTTTTCTGCTCTACCACTGCATACTTATTTATACAATACAAACACTATACTAAACAAATACTTATATGAATGACAATACCTTCCTTGAATGTTGAGTTTTGCGATGAGAAGATTGTGGCCTCTGATTTTGTTTTATTTGATGTATTACATGCGCGTTTGTGTTCTGATAGTTTTGATGTCGTTCCTGACGACTCATTCGATAACATTTTCTTGTAACAGGGAGACAACTTAACGCGTTTTTAGTACATTTTTTTCGCGCACATTTTCGTGTCAGCATGTAACCCCCTTTTTTAATGGTGCTCTCCCCCCTCCACTTCTGAAGGAAGCTATTTAATAGAGCTGCTGTCTCTCCCTCCCCCACTCTAATGGTCTATAACCCCTGATGCTGCTCCCCTCCCTCCACTCTAATGGTGCTCGCCTACTCTAATGATCTGTAACCCACTCTAATGGTATTCTTCGCCACTCTACTGGTGCTCTCCCCACTCTAATGGTGCTCTCCCCACTCTAATGGTGCTCTCCCCACTCTAATGGTGCTCTCCCCACTCTAATGGTGCTCCCCCCACTCTAATGGTGCTCCCCCCCACTCTGATGGTGTTCCCTCACTCTAATGGTGCCCCCTCCCGACTCTACCGGTTCCCCCCCCCACTCTAATGGTGCTCCCCCTTCCCTCCTCCAGGCGGTGCTCGGCAACAGCTTCCTGGTGCGCGACGCACCAGTGCGGGGACTGGCGCTCCACTGCCGCACCGCGCACCGCACTGCCCCCGTGCACCGCGTCCTGCTGCACCGCGGTGCGTGGTGATGTGTTGTGCTGATGGATGCTTGTATACCACCACTAATGATCATCAAAGTCATGCTAATGGCTGGCAATAGCATGCTAATGGCTGTTGATGTGCCACTAATGGCTGGTTAAATAATACAAATGGCTTGTAATTTAACATAATGGCTGGCAATATCACACTAATGGCCAGGAATTCAGCACTAATGGCCAGCAATATCGTGCTGTGCCTAGGGAGTCTCAGATCAATTAATATAATAATATCATTATTATTATAATATAATTTATAATATTAGGTTATTATGATGAAAACAATAATTCATTCATACCTTACCTTACGAAATTAATTAGTTCCAGAAGTGGTTTCGTAACGGGATTATTTCGTTAGTAGAGTCACATTTTACATGTAAAAGGCCTGATTCGTTCCAATGTCCCAGTACTACCCCCTGAACCCTTTAAAAATTATAGAAGTATATCAATTCTGTATGAAATATGTGTTCAAAGTAATATAAAATGATTTATTAAACCATTAAAATCAACAAGACATGCAAGTCGTTTACCATTAGGGCCGGGCAAATGAACACACTGGCAAAACTCCCGAAACAAGAGTAACTCTGTTCTTACGCGTGTTTGAACTCCGTGACGAACGGGGGTAGAAGGCGCGCTAAAAGCATCATGGGTGTCATGGAGATGCAGCTTCCTCCTAGCCAATGGGAGGCCAGTTGGGAGATGAAAATGAAATTATGTATTAAACCATTACAATAAGTGAGACTTGCAAATCATTTACCATTCACTCTATACGCACCAATTTCAAAATAAAATAAAGGGCGCTACGAGTGTATTGGCGTGTCGGGGGACTCGGGCCGCTGCGACGCCAAGCGCGCATTGCTTGAATTTTTGAGATTTTGCCTTTTGTAACTTGAATTTTCTTTCGTATTCAGAGACGAAAATTTTACGTAAAGGCGTTTCATAACTTGGATTATTTGTTAGTTGGGTCTTTCATTAGGTGAAGTATGGCTGTAATAATAACAAGAACAATAGCAATAAAAGTAACAATGATTACAATAATGATGATGATAATTATCATGTACAGATGGAGTAGAGCGCAATGTACAGGCGCACCATCTGTTCATCGAGCAGCTGGTGCTGCACGAGCTCGACCTCCAACCACCTGCCGAGGTGCTCAGCCAGGTCAGCTGGCTCTGTGTGTTGGTCTGCTTATTTGTGCTTGGTGTTTGTGTTGGTCTGCTTATTTGTGCTTGGTGTTTGTGTTGGT
>JACJUY010011886.1:11836-23982 GCA_014220935.1 Platorchestia sp. MABIK | reverse complement strand
TCTTGTCACGAAAAAGATATTTCAAAGTCTGCCCGAAGCGTGTTGCAGCCTGGGGGAGAACACCACACGTGTTTGGTTGACTAGGCGCTTCGGGTCCGGAGGTGCTCTGGAACGGATGCGTTTGTAGTCTGGAGGCAGCTTTTCTCAGGTCTTGTGGAGGTCCGCGGCTTGCCGCTGGGATCACCACAATAATATAATAATCATTCATTTATTCAAATATCAGGTTGTAACAAGTTCTGTCCATTTTTTTAATTTTGAATAAAGGGAAAATCGTGTCAAAAATATACTTATTTAGTCTTCAACATGGTCATCATTTTTATTAATTACATCTTCCTATCATGCCATAAGCATTCTGATTTCTTCTTCATAGAATTTAGCAAGTTTGGACTTAAAAAAAGAAACTAGTTTCATTTCGATCTCTTCTTTTGAAGTAAGCCTTTGTCCCATTAAATGATTCTGTAAGCTCCTGAAAAGATGAAAATCGGTTGGAGCAAGATCGGGAGAATACGGTGGGTGATGCATGACTTCCCAGCCAAATTCATCAATGAGATTTTTAGTTGCTCTTGAAGTGTGGGGTCTGACATTGTTATGGTGCAGAATCACTCCTTTTCGATTGATTAAAGAAGGCCGTTTTTCCTGTAAAACTGCTTTTAAACGAGTTAGCTGCTGCCAGTAGAAGTCAGATGTTATTGTTTGATTGTCCCCAATCAGTTCATTATAAACAATTCCCTTCAAATCCCACCATACACACAAAAGAATTTTTTTTGGGTGCAGTCTACTTCTCGGCTGTGGAATTGGCTTTGATCCACGACTATAGCCACTGTCTTTTGCGCTTAACCTTGTTGTAAAGAATCCACTTCTCGTCGCCAGTTACGATTCGGTCTAAAAAAGGTGCCTGAAGTTCAATAGAACGCAGTGAAATGCGTGTGACAACAGGTCACACGCTGATGCCTGTTGATTTTTGACAAATCGTGGGGGACCCAATTAAGATTGCCTTTAAGTTTTTCAAGTTTTTTCATTTCCCGATTTATGGTCATTTGAATTACATTAAAGGTTTTGCTCAGTTCTCTAGTAGTGTAGGTTGGATTTTCATCAATGGCAGCTTGCAATTGCTCAGAATTTAATTTTTTTGAGCATCCTGCTCTCGGTTCGTATTTCAAATTGAAGTCATCCTTTTTGAAACGTGAAAATCATCTTCTGCAGGTCGGATTTTCATTCACAACATCATTTCCATAAATGCCTTTGAGTGTTTTTGCAGATGAGCTTGCCGAATTACCTTTGTGAAATTCAAACAGTAAAATATGCCTGATATGCTCTTCACTTGGAGTGTAAAATAGGGCTAAAAACAGTTATCAATTACGAAAATCATCACACAAACTGAAAGAAGAGATAATCTTTTATTAATTTCCATAGATCAGCACATAATTAACAAGCTTAATTGAAGTAATCGTGCCCTAAACATATAGCTCAAAAATTGGACAGAACTTTTGAAACAACCTGATGGAATCACTAACATTACGTTTTCTGCCAATGAAAAAAAAATTAAAATGAAAAATTCATAGAAATTAGAGAACTCCATGTTAGGGTTTTTCCTACGAGATTTTATTGAAAATCTGATTTTCGGATTGTTTTAGTAAATGAACGCTCGATTTAAGTTTTTCATTCTAAAAATGATCGGCTAGCAGATAGGCGATCTTCTTTCATCTACAATTTTCGTTGTTCGCGTTGCGCATCAGAGTATGTGGGCTCTACCCACAGGCCACGTGACGTGAGGGCAGATGAGCGCGATGGTCGCAGCCATCGAACTTGTAATTTTTGTGGTTTATCATCACATTCTAAGACAACTTTGAACAAGTGATTTAACTGAACTGATTTTTTCTATTGATGAATTAAAAATTCTCAAAACGCTCGCTGCAAATTTTAACCTCACATATTCACTAATTAAAAATATTTCTTAACCTTGAGCAGAGTATTAACTCTCTGAAAATATCAAATCTTTTGATGGTTAATAGTAGTACTTAAGGGCGATTCTTAGGGAATCTTATTCTCAGATTAAATAGTAGAACCAACGTTATAGAGAACATTTATTATAGCAAACGTTTCGGAATAAAAATGATTCCATCATTCCATCTCATATTACTGGCCGCCCATTTGCTTGTCCCTCTCAGTCCGCCATTAGAAACCATTGCAATAGTTCCAATCACCCTTTCAAAATGTCAAATTTTTCTACCCTATGCAAAGCCTTTAATGAACAAGACCTCCGTATTCTAGAATCTCTTCATATATTCACAAATAAACCTTCACTAAATAACGATTTCAGCGCGACAAAATTATTTGTGGCCCCTACTTCGTAACTTGCGGCATGCTTAGTGAGTGTGTGTGTGTGTGTGTGTATGCATGTGTGTGTATATAAATGTGAAGGTGTATGAGTGTGTTTTGTATGTATGGTTGTGTACGCCTGTATGTACTGTGTATATTACCTATACGCTTATGTGTGATACTTTAATCGTTAGGTAAGGATTTATTTATTATTTTTTTTGCGTTTTTGCTTGTTATTTCTATTCAGACCTTATTCGTCTTATTCATGACTGGTAATTACTTTTTATTTTTTCCAGCACTGATGATGGAATGATTTTATTCCGAAACGTTTGCTGTAATAAATGTTCTCTATAACGTTGGTTCTACTATTTATTTTGATGGTTAATTAACTTAGTTTACTTTGTAATGCATTTTTCTCAAATTTTCTATACTTTTTCAGGAGCATCACTATTTTCAGTGACTAACTTTGAATTAAACCTTACATTATACAGTAAATTCCTTTCATAAATAAACTTAGAGCTCAGAGAATCTTGATTGCAAGGCTTGGAAGTATAATCTTTCAATCGCCTTCATTATTAATTTACTTCATAAGAAACCTGTTCCTATAAACAAAAAGTATTGTTCAGTAAAACCTAATATAAATGCACTGCAAGAAACATGTTACTTTCTTCACACATCTTAGATGAAAAATAAATTTATCAATGAGTCACAAGCCCACCACAGGTTCACACTACCGAATTTCATCAGTTATAGGTTTAAATATAGCATGAGAAAATGTGTTTGCAACACTTAAGTCGGTATGACATTTACGACCCTTAAACAACGATCAAACGTATGTATCGAGGCATCATGTTTAAACATCATCATGTTCGCCATGGTTCCAAACCCTTATAATGAATATATTTTACTCAAACACTACAATACTCAAAAGCATAATTAAAAAACCACTCAATTTATTAGATGTCTTTGACATTCATAAGCGTGAACCTTCTCTTAATGAAAATGCTATGGAATTTTTCGCTCTCAGTTTGTTCAACAGAACTATGCCTTGGTTCGTAGACAAATTCGTAGTAGCTTATTATTTTTCATCTTTCTGTGGTACTGTGAACTTATATGGGATATTGTGCTGTAATTTCAAAAATTCTTTCTGGTCTAAGTTTGCATGTGTTGATAAATCTTTTAAATGCAAAGTTAAATTCAGTTTTTCAGCTTTCTAATTTATTCAGATGTTACTGTATCTTTGTAGCATTCCAATGAGATAATTCCGCTAGTGACATCAAAACATGTTTATACCTTTTTACTACTACAAATGACAAATCCTTTTTCGTAATAAAATTATTAGCAACTGATTGAGAATTTTAACTCGCTGAAAACGTTAACAGCTTTAAAAAAAATCTATTGTTTATTATAACATCACTGTAACTTTTATTTCAGAAGAATGAAAATTAAGAAGGCAGCAATGTTTCGAAAAGATGAAACTGTAATTAAGCCATCCTGGATATCCAGGTCGAGGTCTTCTAGGGTGTCAAAATCTTGCTAGATTTACATCGCGAATTACACAAAAGGAGCTCGGCTTGACCTTTAGTGCGTCTGAAAATAAAGAAATTAATTCAGATTCAAATACTATTTTGAAGCCTTTTTATTGCGGAGAGAAAAAGATGTGCCATCATGTTTAAGGACACGAAAATAAAATCCTTACGAGTGGCATTCAGTCACACTTTGCCTGTCTCACCTTCACAGCATTGAGCTGGTCTGTGTCACAAAATTAGTTCTCAGGAAATTATTGATTGACATCATGCTGCTTAAGTCGGACTGTAAATTACTTGAAATTTGAAGAAAATGTTCATGGATTCTTTGGAATTGTAGTAAATGAGGACGTTTGCGAGAGAAAAATCAATGTTTCTAATAGCTTACCATTTTTCTGATAACTTGCAGTATCCTTAATGCTGAGTATAAGCTTGGGGCTTATTTGTAAAACGATGTCACAGTTGAAACTTAGATTAAGTATTTATACGATAGATTCGGAAATTCAGTTCTGATACTTCAAAGCATTAATTATTCACACAGTGCAAGGAAAAGCATTAGGCTCATGGAAGACAAATTTCAACACAACCCGCATGGCAGGACATCAGCAACGCATCAGCGCCAGATAATTGCTTCCTCAGCGTAAAATATATTCATCAAGCACTTATTCACATATTGTTGACGAAAAGGATTTCTCATTCCAATTGCGTTGGCCTTTGCTAGAAAATATTTTTGAGACAAGTTTCCTCTCATTGGTCTCCAGCTTCCACACACTCAATACGTAGATATAGAGCTTGCGTCCATGTGGCACTCATCCCTCGAGTATACGGACAGTACCAATGCGGCGTTGAAAGGACCAGCAGAGATGCAATTCAGCCGACTCGCTCTAAGCGGTACCTCAGTGCTCATAAGCAACGTATGGCGTTAAAAGTTGCTTATGGCTATTGCGAACTCAAAAGGAGATAGGAAGGCAACCTGATTCTCAATGCAGTTTTTTGTTATAATATGGGCAGCTAGAATGTTATGTGATAATTTATCTTCTGTTCTTTTGAATACAGTTTTGACGAATGAATCACATGTGTGAGCTTAAAATAACGCTTTCAATTTAGTCTGTGAGGGAATGCTGGTAGACGTTACTATACGCTAACGACAAATACATTTTGATCTGTTTATTGTACTGTTAATGCAATGTAAAATGACTGGAATGTATCATACAGAAAAGCCATTCACAATTTATGTATAAGATTTTTATGCAATATTCAAAATATCGGATAAAATTCTGACACAGCAGTCCATTTTTCAATTTTAAACGAAGAAAAATCGGTACGAGGAGCCCAATCTTTTAAAAATGATATTCAAGTCTTTGCACAGGCCCGTAGTCGTCATTCGATATCCATTGTGAAGACATTTGGAGGATTGCAGGATTGGGTGGCGATTGCGAAACGATGTGCCGGGATTTGTCGCGTTAGTTAAGGGATCCTCGACTGGAGCTCGGATGACTGAAGCAGCACGGCGGTCTGGATGCCGGCTGGGTGTAGCAGCTCTGGTGGGGTGGAATCGATGTTGAATTTGGTCCTCTTTGGAGCTACAGTTCGTGCGTTCATGTGAAATTTACTGTAAATCTAAAGAAGCTGCTTTTGCTATTGAAAAAATAATAACTTTACGTATAGTGTTGAGTTAACTCAAATTTGAACGCTAACTGGAATTAAACATTCACGAATCTTTAGTAACAATTCAGAGTTTGTTGGTTGTTTCCTTGTATGGTTGACGGGTTACAATTTCTTACCGCTATTAAACACCAAGACATCCACTGCATCAAGAAAAACTGATGGGAAGGGATATACAGTATACATCATTAGAGTGCTTTGATTATTTCTAGGCATAGTGTTAAGGAATGTTGAGTATCTGAACCCAACATAATGACACTTAATTTCTGTTTGTCGAAATGCAATTAATTTTCAGTAAGAGTTTATTTGTCAGTTTGCTTCGGGAAAGTTTGCGGATCAATTAATGTTTTTATATATTTAAAAACTTGATTAATACATTATGCCCCATTCAGTTTGATGAGACTGAGGCTTAACCATCGTTTTCAACTGTGTGAGCGCGCTAGTTTGAGTTCAACTCTAAAATATGAAATTTAAAAATTCTTGAAGACAAAACTTGGAAATGAACACACTAAAAAATTGAGCAGTTACCGTGGAAACCCTCTCATTAAGCGGACGTAGGCTTAAGCTGCTAATGCGTGCAATGGATGCACAACGAAGTTTTGAACCTCGACGGTGTGCATCCTCTTCTAAACGAAGCGCGCTTCCGCATGAGGTGTCGTGTGCTAGACCTCTGCCCAGGCTTGATCAGGACGCTCGAGCCGTCATTTCTGGGGAGGTGAAATTATCCGACCCGATTGACGAAGAAAAATGAACAAATTCGACCTCAGTGTCGAGGCCATTCTTTTGTTCCAGTGGTAAGGTTCTTAAGAAAAGAGTGGAGCCGGACAGCAAAGCCTGGCCTGGAGCGGTGATTATTGGGGAAACTGGAACGTAGATCTCTTTGGGGGAAATGGAACGGGGATAATTGAGGAAGCCAGAAAGGTGGATGGTTATTGCGAGGAATTAGAATGATGAATTTTAAGCGGCTGGAACAGTAATCATTGAGGTAAGTGGATCGTTGTTCATTGGGGGAGACTAGAGCGGTAGTTATTTTTGGACTGAAACGAAAATCATTTAGCTACTGAAACGGTGATCATTTTGGAAATTAATACAACGTTTTTGTTGGGAACTGAAATGATATGGATTGAAATGCCTGATTAAATTTTGACATTAACATACAACAATGGAATCAGTATTCGGTAGGTTCAGAAAAAATATTTTAATGTGCTCTCATGTTCGAAACTAATGAATCAGAACAGTATAATTCTGCATAGTCCGTTTTGAAATTTCCTAACTATATTCAGTTCTTCAAAATATTTTTTCTCTCCCAATCTGATATGTGAATCTGAACAGATGGCACCTATTGCGCGAGTAAAATTCAAAATTAAAGCTCAGAATCAATTACTCCAGCGAACGCATTTGAAGCTCAGGACTTATAAATACTGAATGACGTCCGAGTACTTTTTCTAAGCCTTGTTTAACTTTTGTGCACGTGTATGTATTTATAGAATTGTCAATTCATCTAACCTATTATGTTCATTTGTTATGTTTATGATTAAATTCTGTAGTAATTTGTGACTTCTAGCATGGTCACTTCGATATAATATCATAGTTTGGGCTCAAATATTGCCAACGTCGGCAAATGTTTAAAACCATTGATTGAATGAGAAATCCTTAAGAACCTTAAAATCCTTAAGGTTCTTAATGTATTGAGACGTTCATGTGAATTTTCTCTTATTTCAATCCTGAAAACTTGAAGCTGGTAAAATTTTGCGTTGCAATTTGCGACTTCTCTTTTTCAAGTGGATGGACAACGCAGTTATCAATAACATGAGGAACAATAATATTTTCATTTTTATACAAAATATCAGCAAATTTCTGATATCCCAATCAGTTGATACTACGAGTCCGGCAAGCATTGAATAAGAAATCAAAAATAACGCTGGTGTTCAATGAGAACGTCAGGACGTTGAGTCGCTTCTTTATTTCTTTAAAAAATTATCCCTCGTTCTACGTGCGTCGCTGGTTCTGCCTCTCAAAAATTTAAATAAATGAATATGAATACAATTTAGATCTCTGAATTCGTGAGGAATAACCACACTAGTATTTCATACATTTATTGCTGAGTTTAAAAATATATTTCAGCGCAAATGTTTGTCTTCTGTTTGTCGATATACTTTCTACATAATATTTTTGCCAATTATGCTGGCCAGTACTTTTCGTTTGCTCAAAAATCATCTTTGACGGCTTCGAGTTAAAAATTTCATCCGTTAATCACGGAAGAAATGCGTCAACTTCAAATGGTGAGCGCATGTGAATGTGTATGAGAAAGTTAGTTTCAAACTACTCTGAAGTCAACGTTGAATTGAATCACGGACTCTATCATTTATTTGAACTCATCAAACTCTCAACAGCATCGATAATCATACAGAGCTTATCTTTCATTCATGGGGCAGGCTACGTCTTTCAACGCAATCCTGTTCAACATTTCCATTTTGTTAATATGTGCTTAATTTTTCAAACGCAGAACAAAATTTATTTGAACATTTTTTCTTTTGCTTTCTCATTGAAGCCATTGAAACGGTTATTAAAATTTCTGTTACAGTTTTCTATTTATAGTGTATTAGAACTTTTCCGCTCAGAAATTTACTAAAATCATAATGTTGGCCATCAATAATTGTTCATCAAGTTCTTAGAACACCGTTTTTCCTTATTATATACGCTGTCCGTCAGTTTCGGAATCTGGATACAATTAAAGTCGTTCACCACCACGGTAGAGGAAACATGGTAGGGTCGTTTCTACGGGGGAAATTACAGTTCTTCTTGTTCGGCTTTATAACAAACAAACTTTATGACGTCACGAAAACGCAGTATCGTTAGGCCAATAGTGGAGACGGATTTGGGAGTAGCAGTGCTACCAGAAGCAATATGAGCGCTGCTATCGGTTGGTGGCCGTGACGTCAGCAAACCAACACAGTCGACAAAAAAGACTGATTAAGAAAAAACTGATTTTTCCGGATTAGGAAAAATTTACGTTCATTCTGGTTCTAACTGATCACACAAATCTCACCCGCAGTTTTGCGGACTCGGTCTGTTGCTAACTTTTATTACTAAAAGTATTTACCATTCGACTATTCAGCAAATTTGCGTTGAAATGTTATCTTTGTTATCTGGTTATTTTACCCTCGTGGAAAAATAGGATGAAATTAATTTCTAAGTTAAAAAATTAGATATCTGAACACCCCGACTCAACGGATTTCTGAAGATCCTGTTTTGACCGTAATTTGTAGCTAGAGCGTGTGCAATGTATTGATTGTACATGGCAAGGCCTGATTGTTACTTGATTTGCAATTATGATTAGATGCTTTTATAAGAAGTTAGTTAAGCTAGGATTTTTAGACAGATTGGTTTGTGGTAGGTCAGGATGTGGAAGGGCAGGGTGTTTGAGACTAAGAAAGGAGGTAAGGTGAGATTTTAGTAAAAAATAAAGAATTTTCCAACGAATACCGTTTATTGAAAAGAGTGCGAATCGAGGAAATGAAAGGAATGAAGGTTGCTTCATGTCTCTCAAGTTAAATGAAAGCATTTCAAACACGGATATCCTGATCCCGGCAGGCGACATGCAGATGCGCTAATTACACGCCTGGTAAACGGGGCCGTTGCTTCACATTATTAATACTCGGTGACACGAGGCGACGGCCTGCAGATGCAGGGCTCTTGAGGCCGTCACGCGTGATTGATGAACACTGATGAGAGATCTGCTAATGCGAGCATTAGCAGATGATCAGCACTTGAGCGCATCATCAAAGATCTCGCTTCTTGCCCACCTACAAAGGCGTGCGGCATTCCAATCGAAAGGCTTTTGATTACATCTAAAATCATGGATGTTTGAGAGGCGGAGCTTAAGGTCTCTGAAATAAGGCTTGGGCCGCGTTGACGTGTTTCTCGTCTATCACTCCGGAAGCGGAGATCTTCACAAGCTGACACGACACGAGTCTTGCATAGCTTTTTAAATCTAGCATCGTTAGTGAGTTTTGCTCTCAGTGTTTGCGAAAGATTTACACAAAAGTTCATGCGGAAGTGGTTCACTGTTTTCTTGTGTATCTGTTGCGGCTGGATGGACGAGCGGTTAAATCTTTTTAGATATTTTTTCGTTTCTTCACAATGTGTTCAGTGGGCAAAAGAGTTCATTTCATATCAGTTGTTTGTAACCATATTTTTTCTATCGCAGCTCTTTCTAAGTCCGATTGTAGCCAATCATGAGTATTTCAAACCAACGTCATTCAAAATGCGAATCATTCTCCACCACAATCATTTCGATCTTAAACCTTTTTTCTGACTCGTTCGTAATCATGAGCAGGACAAACCTATTTCCATTTGTGCTTGAAACACAAAGATGCGAACCTATATTCATTTTGGGGCGCGGTACACAAATAAAACATGACAGGCAAAAATATTTTCTGAAGAGTTGGTATGGATCAAATATACCAATTAAGATTGCACTCATTATAATTATTAGCATCTGGAATAAGACCACGAGTAAATATTATAAATTTAAAACTGAGAATTCTTGCTCATCAAACAAAGATTTTCTCTTTGAATTGAAATAATTTTAGGCTTATTGGACTAATCGAACATAATATTTATGAAAGATTAGAAAATTTAAAGTTTGTTTCCACTGAGTAACGCTGCGGCGTACATGAGTGGAATGCTTAGGGCCTCAGAGCTTCTAAAGAGGCTGTGAGAAAATTCCATCGCATCGAGGTGCATCCCGAGGATGTGGTTAGGATTACTGCATGCATGTAGTACAACAACCTCATGTAATCAATGGAGAGTTATCAATATTTTCGATACAGTTTAATAGATATTTTTGTTCGCCACACGACGGTGCTTGATAATATCGTGGCAAGGAAATTTTTTAAGAATAATAACACCCATATTTTTTGCGGTATAATTATTTGGAGTGGCCTTCGGTAAATAGTTAACCTTTTTACTTTTAAACACTTACAAGGGTAGAATTTTCCATAGTATTTAGTCTTGAGCACTTCCTTTCGATGATAAACTCCTCTCATTTAGTTTCATCATTTCTGGTGATATTCAATGCTTCCACTAGCCTGTTCGTACTTCATGTACAGTGAGCTCTGATTGGCGCATTCATTTTTCTTGAGACAATTTTACATTGCAAATTTTAAAATTTGATCGTTATTTTGAAGGGATTTTCGCGACGATTGCCAGCTCGGAATTGATCTCAGGAGCACAAGCGGAGAAGTTACTCCCACTATCGCGGAATGTCATTTCCCTTTCGGGAAATTCCCTCATTCGCATAAATTTCTGAAAGAAACTGAAGTTTACCTCTCATTACTGGCACTCCGGCCTGAATGAGACGCAACTCCTTATTCACTTGAAATAAAAGAGTACACACGGTGACTTGGAGAGAAGATTTGGAGCAATGAATTAAACCAAAAAAAAACATTCATATCAACAGTACTGAAACTTGAGGTCATGTATGATCAAATGGCACCATAAACAGGGTGTTGGTGGAACTCTCGGTACAAACTTCGGCTAATAAATAGTAGAAAATACAAATTTAAACACTTTTTCATCAGTGAAAAAATATCGAAAAACGCTTAGTTTTTTAATTATTGGGCTTGGAAGTTTTTAATGCCACGCTACATGAACACAACAGAGATTTCGCAACAGACAGGAATAAGGGCAATATGGGGAATTAGAATGAACAAGTGTTGGCAGAATCGAACATGTTTTATTTACAGTTTAAAACACTAATTCACAGATTCAGGAAATTTCTAGAAATTCCTAGTCAACGTTAGCGACCCCTGGTGAGAAGCGTATGTGTATCTTCTGTCAGTTAGCACCGTGGCACTGAAGTGGTAAGATGTATCGCCTTACAAATGTACGAATGGCAGACATGCATTTCACTTATGGTGCTGCTAATGGTAATGCAAGACGTGCCGCGAGAATCTATCACGAAGGTTACCCTAATCGAGAAGTCCCTGATCATCGATTATTCACTACATTGCACCGAAGATTGACGGAAACCGGCAGTTTTAGTGTAAACAGAGTAGACGTTGGTCGCCCAATAAATTATCATCGAGAGCAAGAAGTGTTGGAACATTTCCGTAGAAACCCGCGTACGAGCACCCGTGCCGCAGCAGCATCTTTGGGTATTCGTGACTATAGTACAGTGTGGCATGTATTGAACAGAAAAAATTATCATCCGTATCACTTCCAGAGAGTCCAGGGTCTCCTTCCCGTTGATTATGGTCCTCGTGAGCGATTCGCGCAGTGGTTTTTAGATCGGGAGGTAGAAGATGCCAATTTTGCAGAGTGTGTTTTGTTTACGGATGAAGCAACCTTCAGCCGAGATGGATTTTTTGATTATCATAACTTTCACTCATGGCAGCAGAACAACCCTCGTGTCATCCATGAACGTCATCACCAACATCGCTACACTGTCAATGTTTGGACAGGCATCGTGCATAATCAACTCATTGGTCCATACATTCTGCCAGAGCGTCTTACTGGAGATGTGTACAAAATCTTTCTTGAAGAAGTCCTTCCTGGTTTATTGCAAAATGTGCCATTAGGTATTCGTAGACGACTTTGGTTTCAACACGATGGAGCTCCGGCACATTATGC
>JACJUY010011884.1:6380-21451 GCA_014220935.1 Platorchestia sp. MABIK | reverse complement strand
TTCGAGTAAGGAAGTTGAAGCAACTATTTTTCATTACACAGCCGTCAAATTGGAAAAACTATCAACGAGCCAAGTAAAACGAACGGAAACTATTTTTGTTTGATTCATATGAACAATGCCAAATAACCATGATAAAATAACCCAAACTACATTAATTACAACTACTCTTCGTAAATTTCAGACAAATTTCACAGAATTGCAAGGCTGGTCTACCAAACGAGAATACATTCGATCTAAGAAGAGAGGACGAGACAAATTACAACCACGGGAAATTTTCCCACAGCGTAGACGTACAAAAAATTCGGAGATGGCTCCCCACTTCTGAGTTAGGTGGTAATTGCACCTAAAGTCGTCGTCTTTGTACATTTTTACGTGTGCCGGCGTGTCCCATAAGATTACGATTACACTTGCACGTCAAGCAGGGGCAGAAAGAGAGGTACAGCGCGATCGTAAAGGTGTTCTTCAAAGCCCTGAGCATGTAATTATAAACCTATGAAATCAGGTGGAATAACAAGATGCCTCGCGTAACACAGTCGCAACACAACATATGAAGAAATTGATCTCCTGGGAAGTCATTAGAGAACACGCCATGTCATCGCTGCGAGACGCGGTGCCGGTTTCACCATACGGTATGTCCCACAAAAACCCGAACAGAGTATTTATTTTCCGTATCAGTAAAGCCATCATAAAACTACCATAAGCATTTAATTTCTAGCCAAATTATGCGGTATTACTGATTACTACTGATACGGAAAATAATTACAGTTATTGCTGATACTGGAAAATAAATACTTGGTTCGGGTTTTTGTGGGACATACTGTACATGCCGATATTAATTGACGGCATTGAAGAAATTCTGTAAGTATTAGGCTAACTGCCATTCAAGCCTTGTGCTCATCTGTTAATTTAGTTATTTCTCTGTTCATGTCGACGTGTTTTTATTGCTGTGTCTTGATTTTTTCATTGTTGATTAACTTTCTAAACTACTTCGCTGTTATTTACGACTTACCCGTTAATTATTGAGTTGCATCTTGATGTAGTGAATCACGTTATTTTTTCGTCTGCTGAATAGATATTTCTTCCTTTTTCGGCTGACGTGTGTTTGCTTTTGCATTTTCTCAGGACATGCGTCCATTTTTCTCTTGTTTGAGTTCCGAATGTGATTTATATTCTTGCTCCTGAGTATTTATATTAGTACTTCTACTTTATATATCCATATTCATTTTCGTTTTCAAACTAATTGTATGCATGTTCCCCGTTCCGCAAGTGAAAACGCATGTTATTCAGCGCGTAATAAAAAAGGGAGATTGTTATTCACATTTTTACGCGGTATGTATTGTTTCATTTATCGAAAAATCAGGTTTTCAATCGATCATTCGTTTGAAGCAATAAAAATGGTTAATTTCTCTCGAAAGTCAAATTTTTTTGCTACCCTCTAAGAGGTAGATTTGTTTCATTGTATTAATAGAACATAAAATAATTAGCGTCCTCTTTGAAAGTTTCTTTTGATGTTACTTGGAAGAGCTATGAACTCTTCATGTATTCCCTTTACGTTTAAGATACACAGGGACTTTACACTTTGGCTTGATGCTGGCAATGACTGCAGTCAAAATATGGGAGCTAGTTTAATCGCTGTCTTCTCTGGAATGAATATCGGTTCCAAAGTTTGATTTAATTTGCCCTATTGCAACAAGCATTGCTTCTCAGTCCCAGTTTTTTGCCTTTACATCAGTAATTTTGGCCGCCCATTGCAGACGCTATACTTAGACGGCTATAACCTTGGATGCCTGGGTAAAAATGCTAGACTGGGTTAAATACTTGTTCCGAAGAAAAAGAATATAAAAAATAGAAGACTTCGTACATCAGCCTGCGATGCGGGTGCGATTGTTATCATATTCTGGAGAGGTTGTAAATTTTCAAGATTTATTATTGTTGTTATTAAATACGTTTCACACATTTCAAAGATTGCTCATTATTAATTCGATACGAAGTTTCAAATATTTTCAGGATACTTAACTCAAAACGCAACATCTAAACCTACACATTTTTATCATGAAACAGAGAACTTTTATCCAGTCACAGGAAAATGTTTTCGTTGATGAACTCGAGCCAAATCGCCAGAGTCAAATTTAGTCAAATTTCTACCATCGACTTCAACATACAATTATTCTATGATAACGCCGAATTTCGGTGTACATTTCCAGTGTGCCAAATTTCTACAGTGCATTTCTACCATCTTCTAAAGTTATGGAAGATATTCCTAGTATACCAAAAAGTTATTAATGTACATTTCAAGTATTTCTCCGACTCATTCAGATTTCATGCACGTCACAGAGTTCCACAGTACATTTCTAGCATTTCAATAAGGCTTCGAAAATATTCTTTCAATGCCAAAAAGTTACTGAAACCTTTTCTAATACCTGCGGCTCATAAAGTTTGTGACAACCGTGCGAAAGAAGGATGAACCTAGGCAATAATTGGAGTTTAGACCCTTTACCTCATCAGGACTCCGATTTCATCTCCGATCAGGACTCCGTAGCTCCGACGAAAGCTGTAGACGCACACGTCGCTCGTCTTGTTAACGTTCCTGAACGAGTTCTCGTTCTGGTCATGGTGCCGCTATCGCGGTTTTCAGCACTGAAATTTAAGCTAAAATTTTCAGATTGCTCGCCGCACAAACCTTATTGGGAATTACGGTTATGATGTACCAATTGTTGTTGATAATATACAAGCCAAGAAATTTCTGCGCGGCGATCTCTACAACGATTTTACGTTCTGACATAAAATGCGAACGTTCATCACGAGCAAAAATCGTTAAAAAATTTAGCAGAGAATATTTAATAATAGCTATTCGAAGATAGTTTTTATAAAGTAAGAATTCAGAGGCTTTTCAAGATCTTACGATGCTGAAGCAAAACGTTGAACTTGTGAGCGTAAAGTTTCCTCATGCATTGTCGCAGAAAATGTTACGAATATCGTTGATCTACACAAAAACTGATTTCATGGCACACGTACATCAATTCAAACCTTATAACTGTCGAAAGCAAATAACGCTAATGAGAATTTAGATTTCTAGCTGATTTAAGCTCCCGAAACATGGTGAGCTCTGCGATTGCTTAGATCGATGGAGATTGATACGCAGCGGCTTCATTATGATGTTAAAACTTGGCAAGGAACGCCTTCAAAGCAGGTATTTTGTGTCTGAAAAGCAAGAAGTTGTAATCCATCTTGGGGTGCTGGGGGTCGCTGAGGCAGCTGCATGTCATTATACTTCAATAAGAGAGTCCACGCAAGTCCCCATTGTTCACGAGGTCTGGAAAGCAAAGAAGTGACCCCTGCTTCCATATGCATGGGATACCTGACATTTGCAGAGTGACCGCACAGCCGTGCCGACCTATAAAGGAGGACAGTCTATTGACTCGCTTCTTGACGATCTTCTGACTTATAGCAGCGCTTACAGGTTAATGTCAACGCACGCTATGACGCGCTCGGCCGTGACCACTTATGCAAATCAGGGCCTCTCTGTCGTGATTGCCGTGACGACCGCTGATATTCTCATGTCCGCATTTGACATTCGACTCCTGAATTTGTCCGTTGCCAATCAATTCTGGTTAAATGTTCCCTTTGTTCCAACGTCTCTGCCGCTACAATTTGTGTGATTTATTCGTTATTTACTCAATTTGCACCAACGTCTTTGCTGCAACGATTTGTGTGATTTATTCGTTCTTTGCTCAATTTGCACTAACGTCTCTGCTGCTACGATTTGTGTGATTTATTCGTTATTTACTCAATTTGCACCAACGCCTCTGCTGCTACTGTGCTATGTTCGAGTAATTTATTCGTTCACAGCTCACCATGCATCGACAAATTTGCAACTACGATGCAATATCTTCGTTATCGCTTACTTCATTTTTGTGTGTCATGAGCGTAATTATTTCGTGCTAGCCTCAATTTGAAGTAATAGGAATTCATGGATGAGTCTAAGGCAAATGCAATGAGTTCCAAAAAATCATGAAGTACCCATGTGAATATATTTAACTCAGAGCTTTCACGAGATTCAACAAATTACTGCTGCAGAAGTTTAAAATAACAAATACAAAATAATGTTTACTGTAAATTGGATGACATCCCCACTTATGTATTTTGTGTATTTAGGGGTACTAGTACCTAGTGAATGAAAAAACAGTCTTAAAACGGTTCTCTTTAGAGTTGCATTTTCTCGTGTTACCTTGAAGACTTCTGAAATAAGTTATTTTCCAAATTCTTAACTTGAAACATTTTTACGGTTCAATTTGGACTTCGTAAACCTAAATGTAACATAATAACTTTTCCTAAAGGAATAATTATACACAAGTAAGTGAATGCTTGGAAAATGAAGGAACTAAATATCTATGTGATATATCAGTGAAAAAGAAAAAAACTGGAGTTTTAAGATTAAGTTTGAAGTTTAAGTGGGTCTAGTTACACTCTTTTAAATTAAAATAAGCATTGGCATGGTAACCGAACAGTTGAATATCGAGTTAAAATCGATAAATTTGATTATGATCAAAACGCGGTGACAAATTTCGATTGTGAGCTAAGTATAATCATTTAATTGCCACACAGCAAAGCAGGTACTTGCTTTTTGGTCCAAGCAATATTATTGAGGCTGCGGTTCGAGTGAAACTTACTTACCTTGTTCTGATCACGTCAAAGGTCTCTTCCTTAATTTCTCAGTGCTTAATTTTTCCGAAAATGACTTTCTCATTTGTAACACTTTTCCAATCAGTGCAAATTTTTCTTAGTTGACACAGAATTTTTTCCACTTTGTTCATGAAGGACTTCTTCAGCTCCAGAAAAAATCCGTTAATTTAAAAGAGATTAACTTTTAGGTCACGCGTTTTTCTGGTCCACAAATGATGGTTGTGTTACATCACGAGAATATCCTTTCAATTGACGCAAGATTTCGTTCAGTTAGTTAAAAAATGATTTAAACTGTCTTGCGTAACCGTTCTCCGCATGCGCAGCGCTCTGTGACTGAGTGATCGAGAATAACAAATGAAGACCTCGTCGGTTTTCTACAGAAACTGTACTTGATTTTGATGAATAAATATTTTTGCTTTGCTTCTAGTAAATCCTAATTAGCAATAAAAGAGCACAGAAAGTGGCTTCTAAATCCAACATGCTTATTAAAACAGTCAAAAACAGTTGAAACGTTCTTCTTTTAGTTTTGAGTATTCTAATAAGAATGTTGGATTTAAAAGTGACTTTATTTGCTTTATTATTTATAACTACATAGTGTGCACGGCCCACCAAAGATGACGGGATTCAATACCTCTCTTGAACAAACTTTCCAGACGTGGATGACTAACGGATATATCAACCCTAACAGTACGCGTGATAAAAAATATTATTGTACTTGCGTTCTGGTGAAACTCGTATCACAGAAACGGTCACTGTGGCTATCTTTATGAGTATGACAGAGAAATGGAAGAAGCTGGCTCAAAACAAATAAGTCAAGGGTATTGTTAGGTAGTAGCAAGACCCGTGGAAATTCCGTAAAAATTCTGTAAATATTACCTAATTTATGCTAACCTATCATATCCTAGTCTAACCAAACCTATCCTAAATGAACACATCCTGATACAATTCCAACATATAAATGCAGGTAAAGGCCATCTTTTAATATTATACTGAGAAATTCGGTATCCATGATACCGCAAACTCATACATCCTATGTTTCTTTAGCAGCGGACACCAAACATACATATAAATAAATACATAAATAAACACACAACAGATATTATTGGTTAGATGATTCCGATGAACGAATTGAACGAATATTGTAGGTGGATGATGAATTTAGCTACGTTTTTGCAAAGTAAAGGGTCATGTGGTGCATTAATTTTTATGCATTCAGCGCACATTGCATTTTTCAAGCGCTCGTTCTTTTCGTAAGGTCCCACCGAAGAAATGAATTAATTGTTTTTGAAACAAAAAATTAGTTCACCAAATAGGCCATTCCACTGTATTTATGTATGCGCACTTGTGTGGAATCATTCTCACAAATACACCCTCGTGGGTTCACGTAAATATTTGTGCGCTGACTGATGCGTTAATGCTTAAGTTCCTTCATCATAAATAATGAACACTAGAGGGGCTGGAAATTTTTCGTTGTATTTTCGATGCGATGTCCTTCATTTTTCAGAACATTGAATGCTTTAGTGATTCTTGGAGGGAATTAGAATATCCGTCTTCAACTGTCCCCATAGAAAATAATCAATCCTATATGGTGTTAGATCTGGTGATGTTGGAGGCCACTCAAGTTAATGACAATTTTGAACACAATTGAGAGCATAAATCCCACCCACGCTGTTTTTAGCATTGGAAGACAAATTTTCGTACAAGGATATACAATGTTACTGAATAAGAAAATTATCAGCAAAACATGATTTTTCGTACGCACGCAAGAAAAAATTTACCCATGAGCTCCACGAGAGCTGCTGCAGTTAGCTGATTTTTGTTTATAATTCAACAATATACCAGGGCACGAAAATATCAAGTTGTAATTCTTTCGCTAGTGCATATAAGACAGAGCGAAAAAAATGGAATTTTATAGAAATTATGGTTGACACACTCGGATGTGTCAAAACTTTTAAGAGAAACTGTGTGGGGTATTAACGAGACAACAGCAATGAAGAATGTTGTTATTAGTGATTTGTTCGAGTCATTGGGTAATATGCCAGCCATACAATGATAATAACTTTTCAACTGTATGAGACATGGTGTAATAGTTGTAATATGTGGTAATATTCCATAAAGTGAACATAATTCGAAATAATGTTATTCCCTCACACAATGTACAAAATATTAAACAATGCTATTATGCTGATTTGCTGTTACGATGTAGCAGGTTTTGTACAACATTAAAATCTTGAACATTGTATCAAAATGGTAACCCCTCGTGTAATGTACCAACTTTCGTACAATGTCAGAATCTTGTACAATGTTTAAAGTATGGCACTATCTAAACATCTAATATTTGGTATCACATTTTGTAGGATATTAGAATCTCTCACCATGCACCAGATATTGCACAATAGTCACATCTCGCACAGGTTAAAAGGTGCTTTACGATATTATAATCTCACCTGTATTTTATTTCATATTGTGGGTAGTTTTAGAATCTCACACAATGTACCCACATTACACAAAGGTAACAATTTTATTCCATGCACGAGGCTTCATCAACAGTACGCAACCTAGTCCAGAGTAGCAGACCAGGGCACGCAGACACGAAGAGGCAGAGGTACGGTGGCAAAATTAGACCCCGGCCCGAGCATGGTGGTGTATTGGGAGGGTTGCTATTTGAAGGCAATGTGGACTCCATTAAGAAGGCAAATATTGACTGGAGCAGCTAGAAATATTGTAGTGTGAGGCCTGGATTGTCCAGAACAGACCGCTCATGACTTGCACTTCTTAAAAAAAGTCTGTAACGAAAATTCTTTCTGAGCTTCATTGGAAACGACGGCGTCGAAACCTTGGGGGAAGAGTTAATGTAGTGGGCAAACACTTCGGACAGCTCGTGCATTGCAGGTGACGGCTTCCTCTAATGAGATTTCTTATGAATCTCACAGTAAAAATGCTACTTTAGGTGAGCATGTCACTCGTGTTTGACGGGTAGACTCTGGGTTGATGTTCGACTTACGGTGACATTTGATAACTTCAGTCTAACTCTTCCTTAGCGAGCCAAACGGTGGTATTGAGTTTTCTTAGCATAATTTAATAATTTAACATTTTGCTGTCTGAATTTCTTTTTCATTGCAACTTTCGGGTGACGAGTTTTCTTTGCGTGAGTTAATAACTTATCATTTTGCTGCCTGCCTGAATATTTCCTTTTTTTACTGTTGTTACAACCGACGTTTGAAGCATCAAGTCGTCACCGGTATCCGAACAAGGAAGGAACTGCCACTCAGGAGTCAACTTCAATGAACTCATTAGGGCAAATATTCAATAGAAATAAAATCTATTCGAGCTGTTCACAGATGTGGATTTAGAGACCATCGAGGATGGTTAAAACTGACTTGAACATGTTGAAACGTGATGGCTGGAAAACTGATTTGCCTTTCACTGATGTTTCATTTCAACTTTACAAAAACCATTGAAAATTATCTCATAGAAAAGTCTAAACCGTCATCTAACTTCCTCGTAGCTTCAGTACACCGAGGAAGCACAAAAATTTACATTCCAAAAAAATCGACGACACGATTACGACTGGACAAAGTCTTCACTCAAGAAGAAACACTTCTTAATCGTGAAATTTCTTGAAGGAATAAGAAATTATTTGCGCTAAATTTGTCTGTAAGAAAATTGATTGTTGACACGTTTTCCTGCGCGCTTGAGTGCAAAGAATTTTGAATGAAAACGCTCATTTCATGCGAAATTGTGCTCACTTGTACTAGATTAGTAGTGGCCGAAATTTTTGCCAGCAAGTGTAACTCTTAACTAGAGGTGGCCTATTTTACATACCAGGTGCGGAAGTCAATCCTGGCTTCCACAGTTTCTTCCACATTTGTTGGGCTTCCACAGTTTTTTCCACATATGTTGAGTTTCCCCAGTTTCTTAAATGAAGGATTGACTGCCGTAAATGTGTTCATTTCCGGTAGTGAAACTTTTGCAATTAGTCTTTTGCTGTTGGATGTGTGCATGTAACGACGTTTCTCACCACCAACTGTGCATTGCACATTTCACAGTTAGTATCGTCGTACAGGAGCAATGTGTGAAATTAACTTCATCAAATAATAGAAACAATTCAAACTAATTGCAAGGCACCACCAATTCCTGCGTTGTGTGTAGCAGTGCAGTCCAAATTTAGCAATATTGATAATATGTACAAGTGTTGACAGAGCGAGAAGTTCTTGAGAAAATTAAACTTCGCTCTGATTTATGTGTGCACCATCTTGATTTCAAATTTATTCTAGTTTTGTATTTTACGAGAGTACGACGCTATGACCAATGTTGTTGAAAATAGAAAGTAACACCAAATTTCAGAAACAAAAATTTGTATAAATAATATTGGACTGATAAAATTAGTATGATCAAAATTATTACTACTCGGCAGCAACAGAAATATTTTTTTGTCATTTTCCAGCGAAGAACAAAAATCCTGGGAAGGGGAGACAGATTCAAAAACACACATGAGAACGATTTTAACACATTGAAAATGTAAGACACCAAGAGCAGTTGATACTATTTTCAAAGAGATGAATCGCATAAAACTGAGATGAGAAACAAAACTCCCGTTTTCGGCGTTAAAACGACTATAGAATCAAACCTACGCGCTGAAACCCGCGAGATGGGAAAGGATGAAAAATAAAAGGAGATAGCAATCTTCAGATGGAAATCATGATAAGCTTGGGTATGACGGTCCTAGACTTCAATATACACAGCGGCTTCTAGACAATCCCACAAAAATTTAGATCAATAAAATCCAAGTCTGATTCAAAAAGCGACACAGATAAATACGCTTCGTGCGTCACAGGTGAATTGAAAGATGATCGCGCATCGGTCAGGTGAGTCATTTCAATGAGTCATTTGAATGAGACGTGCGGCGAGACAAGTCATAGACGTGACTGTCTCCATCAATTGAATGTGAAATCCCATACTTGAATAATCCCAAATTGAAATCCCATAACTCGAGGAACGTCACCATGAACAGAACTGTACCCAAGAATTACGAATGCAATCAAAGGCGAAACTGTATCTGTAAATCAGGACATGGGACCATAGACGGAACTGTACCCACAAATTGTGATATCTGACCAAAAACGGGACTGTACCCATAAATTGTGATATGTGACCACAGACGGGGCTGTACCCATAAATTGTGATATGTGATCATAGACGGGACTGTACCCATAAATTGTGATATCTGAACAAAAACGGGACTGTACCCATAAATTGTGATATGTGATCATAGACGGGACTGTACCCATAAATTGTGATATATGACCACAGACGGGACTGTACCCATAAATAGTGATATATGACCATAGACGGAACTGTACCCATAAATTGTGATATTTGACCATAAACTGGACTGTACCAATAAATTGTGATATGTGACCACAGACGGGACAGAATCGAAAACTGATGCGACTTCAGGCGGAGAAGAGATTACAGCATCCAGACCCTGATGATCGGTCCAAAGAAGGAGATGATGAAAACATGCAGAGGTGTGTATCAGAGACGGTGACGGCTGTGTATGAGGTGGGCCGAAGTAACCCGTCCGGTGGGCCGGGTGGGTGCAAACAAAGGACGATGGCCGTATTGTTTGCTCAAACAAACGCCATATTGCAGAGCAAACAGAGTTACAGACGCTTGCTTCGTTATTGTTGGGTCATACTAAATATTAGCGAGTCCGTCCCACTGAATGGAGGTCCGCTGCACAATTTGTCTTGTGTATCTGGAGGTGAACATGAAAGAAATTTAAAAACTCGATTATTTTTTGTTCAAAAAGGGTTTGGAAAAGTAACTCAGCACCGTCCAAGATAGCTAGAAAACTTAATTATTTGTTTTTGAAAAAAAATTTAAAAAATGACCTCATGAATTTAAACTGGAAAATTCGAATACTTTTTGTTGAAAAAAGATTTAAAAATGTAGCACTGCGCCATGTGAGCAATCTAAAAACTCGTTTATTTGTTCTTGAAAAAGGATTTGAATATGTTGCTCTGTGCTATGAACATTTTTCACCTAAAGCGGAAAAAATGCCTTCAAATCACTTCACGTGTCAGGTAAAGGCACTACGCCGCCCACCAGATCGAGTTTTGATTTTTTTTACGAGCCTAATTTTCATTATTCCTACGTCAAAAGTTTTGGCGATATATTTTGTGTAATTATAGAAAATACCTAAATATTAATGCCTCCAATTAGACTTGAATAACCTTTTTTTTGAGTGATAAAAAAGTTCTGCAAAATATGTTGTGCTTCACCCAAGTATAAGAACCTGAATATTGTCCAAGCGCAGTTAAAAAACTTTGTTTGCGGCTTCACAATTATGGCTGTGCATAATTTTACACATTTATACCTATGCGCAATTTTGCCTTTGCACAATTTTACACAATTTTTCATCAGCACAATTTCCCAGGATTTTAGCTGTGTGGCACAACCATAATTTCTCATTTAAAAGCAGACCTCAAATTTCAGTTGTGCGTGTACAATTGCAGCCATGCAGAACAAACGACAATAACCGTTGACCTTAAACTTCAGTTTAGTCCACATTTACTGCAGCAGTGCAAAAACGAAAGACTCAAATGCTGACGGTAGACTTCAGTGAAGTCCACATTTACTGCAGCAGTGCAAAAAACGAAAGACTCTAACGCTGACATTAACTTCAGCAGTGCCTCCATGGCTGTGGCCGCCCACAAGTGCGCCCAAAATTCGTGGCCACGAGTGGCTCTCTCGACCAAACCTGAGGAGAGACCAAACGTTGGCGGCTGCGGAGGTGGATGTCACTTTCCGTTTGTTCCGAAGCTCGAAATGTCTGTTATTCCAACATTGCTATGACTTGAGTAGCTGGTGAGTATGACTTGACTATGAGCTCAGGACGACCTGAAGGGCCTCTCAGAAGGCATGAGAGTGGTCACGGTGAGTGACGGAGGGTTACAAGTCAGAGAGCGTCTAGAGCTCTCAGCTCCTCTCACCGCCCCAGTCCAACGAGACCAGGCTAATCTCGGGTCTTGATGGCGAGGTCGTCTTGGGTTTGTGCTTATCTGGCAGGCTTGGCTTTTTGGCTGTCTTGCGGCCTTTAATTTTGGTTATTTCGCTGTCTTGGATTTTCATTCTCTAGCAGTCTTCGATTTTTGGTAATCTAGCAGTCTATAATTTTTGGTAGTGCTTTGGCCTTTATTTTTGGTCATCATAGTCTTTGATTTTTGTTCTCTCGCCGTCTTGTGTTATGTTAATCTAGCAGTCTGTCTCTGGCCTATGTTGCGTCTGTCTCGTGGCTTTTACCGCGTCTCTGTCTCGAGGACTTGTCCGCGTTACTGCTTCGAGGCTTTTGCTACGTAGCTTTTTCGCTGCCTCTTTCACGTCTTTATTTCTTGGCCTTTGTCGCGTTACTGCCTCGCAATTTTTGTAGCATTGCTATCTCGAGCTAAGCCATACAGTTGTCTCGCAGTTGCATAGCTGTCTTGCACCCTTTGACGCGTTGTTGTATCAGATTGGCATCTCGCTGCCTTCAGAACATTTCTAGCTCGCTACCCTTGTTTTGCATTACCGTCTCGCAGTCTTTGTCGTGTTGCCGTCTCGCAGTCTTTGTCGTGTTGCTGTCTCGCAGTCTTTGTCAAGACGCATTATAGTTATCCAGCGGTCGCCGTCGCTTCTCTATCTCATAGTCATTGTCACATCGCTTTTTCGTAGCCTTATTAAGTCAGTCTCGTGGTGCTTGGGGTATGTTAAAATATATCTATCTTTTTAAAAACAGCCCATTCTCTTGATACTCGACTCAGTGCGAACGTAAAATCAATGGCACATTTATACTTGTCTGTCATATCAGGAAGCTCATTTTAGCGTCTTTTAATCTGAGGGAGCTTGTGCTTTGTTAACTCATTTCCACTTAGCCTTTGCTCCAACTTTCAGACAGTGTCACATAAAAATTCGTAGTCTTGGCAGCACAAATTTTCGAACCTAAAGGCTTAATCGTAGAAAATTCAAAAAATTTGTCACACAGGGAATTCTGCGCATACTGTCAATCCGTGGACCATACCTCTAATAATCTCCCTTTAATGGGAGTCGTTTTCAAGCTGAGCCGAAAGCGCAGTTCTTATGGGCGTAAAATTGGCTCAGATTCTCTCAAACTTATTCTTGACCCGCTCACATAGCTGTAAATAGAAACTGCTCGTCAAGTGTGCTTTGGCGCCCACACCTTTTCCATGGCTTAATTCCAAACAGAGCTCTGTTTTATCTCAAACCAGAGGCTATGATGTTAAAGCCTCGCGTGCTATTGCGGGCACCAGTTCCAGCCTTGCGTAAACAGCCTTTCTTCTTCGCCTTCCTGACGCCACGTCAGCGGCTGAGGTGCGACAACAAGGATATGCTTGGCCACAACGCGCCTCGCTCTCGTGCGAACTGCGCGTCTTGATGCGCAAACTGCGGCCGTCATTTCTGGGGTGGTGTAGGTGTTGGGTGTGAGGGGCATTCGTTATACAGTATGACTGTGTGTGTCTCGTGTCGCAGCCGTCTCGGTCTCGCGGTGAGATGCAACGGTCTCTGTATCAGAGACATAACGGTCTTTGTCTCATGGTGAGACATAACGGTCTTTGTCTCATGGTGAGACATAACGGTCTTTGTCTCATGGTGAGACATAACGGTCTTTGTCTCATGGTGAGACATAACGGTCTTTGTCTCATGGTGAGACATAACGGTCTCTGTCTCATGGTGAGACACAACATTCTTTGTCTCACTGTGAGACGCAACGGTCTTCGTCTCATGGTGAAACATTCTGTCCCCCCATAGTGAGACCTAACGGTTACTGTCCCACGGTGAGACTTGGAAGCCTCTGTCTCACAACACAGCGTTACTCACATCTCAAAAAAAGCCTTTGTCTCCCGAAGAAAAAGAACAGCCTCTCTCTCATGACCCAGCACAGCCATTACCTTATGAGTCACAACGATTTCAGTCTCACGATGAGACATAATGTTTTTTGTCACATAACTCAGTATAACGCTCGTGTCATGAGTTATATAATGATGTCTCTCTCACTTTGAGACACGACGGTCTCTGTCTCATACCACAAGCGTCAACTCTATTTTTGAAGCCTCATCGTTTCAATCGTTCGACGTTTGGTTGAATCATACCAGCAAAAGGAATAAATGGTGCGGTGCTATATTACCATCGCTGTTAACGAGACAATAATCAATTCTCTTTTTTTCAATTAAAGGACTTGCCAAGTTGTTATACGATCGAAGGTAAAAAAATGTTTCGTGTACAGCTGGGCCTACTGGAAAATCGAATGGAAGCCTAACTTGCAGATGGCCTTCCTAGAGAACTGCCACGTACTCATAAATTGTTCAGGAAATCCACAAATACAGTACATTTATTCTACTGTTTCAGACTTTCCAGTAGTGAAGTACTTCAAAATTTGTTATCGAGCTGAGCAAGTGCAGAATTGAGGACCAATGAATCAATTTTAACTCGTTCACTGCGATTCAGCAGCTGTTAACGGTTTGTTAGGCTAGGTTGTAAGTAGCAGAATAGAGAAATCAAATTTACGCTCGAATTCATTTTTATTCTCCCAAATACATATGAAAAATACTATCGCACGATAACATTGAGCCTCGTAGGATAATAGTTATTTATAAAAAAGGTCGCAAAACAAATAAAATGTCATTCGTCTATACCGGTGAGTGAATTGGCAAAATACTTATTGGTACACATGTGGGTCAACACACGGGGAACGTGTTAATTGTACCGGGTGATTGCAATTTGGGGTTGACCCACATTTATCTCTTATACTAACTTAGCAACTTTGAATGAGAATTAACTATAACTCTAATAAACGTAATTATTATAACTATTTTACAAAAATGTTACTACTTCTGTAAAACACATGACTACTTAATAACATCAGTCATCAAACTTACTGAATATCCGTGTAAACGATCCATCAAACGACACACACAAGACACACACACACCAACACGCACCCTCGCACCCATACACCGCACCAAACTCTGAAAATACACCAAAATGCTGGGACCGCCAGGACGGGAATTATCAAAACACCACCTCCGGCCCCTCACAATTTGCTAATGAAAACTCGTCGCGCAATGAAATTTTAATCAACAAATCGGGCCGCTGAAAAATATATGACGTCAGGGACTGGAGCTCGAGACGAGCGAGCTCAATCCATTATTTCGGGAGCGAGCCGAGCTGCAAGTCTGCTTATGATGATCAGCCCGCCTTGATGGTTACGTGCTTATGATGATCAGCCCGCCTTGACGGTTACGTGCTTATGATGATCAGCCCGCCTTGGTGGTTACGTGCTTATGATGATCAGCCCGCCTTGGTGGTTACGTGCTTATGATGATCAG
>JACJUY010011883.1:0-23998 GCA_014220935.1 Platorchestia sp. MABIK | reverse complement strand
ATTAAACTGATCTTGACTTGGATTAAATTGACCTTGACTTAGATTAATTTGAAGTGAAAAAGGTGAAATCATGATGGTTGAAAAGGTGAAAAAGGTGAAGGTGAAGTCTTGAAGTTCCTACCCCACTAAAACCGGTTTTTGACATTTTTACAATGAGAACTGCAAGCATTTTACGGTTTGGAAAAGTATCTGCAGTTTCAAGCTATTAAGCATTGAATAATGTTTGCACATTTTATTAATTTAATGAAATAGCTACTAACATTTATCATTGATGACTTAGTGTTAATCTCCTAACGAATGTTTATTTGCAAATTTTTCGTAATTGTAAAATGCTTGCAAGTTTTATGGTAAAAATAACAAAAAATTGCTTTAGTGCGGTCGGAGCTATTAAGACTAGAGTTAACATTGGCGCGCATGAGATCTCCTTCTTTGAGTTTTAAAGTTTCTTTAAGTCCTTATAACTCGAAAACTAAGGCGTCTAGGCATTTTATCATTCGTGAAAATCGATTTATTTTAAATTTTTGTACCTATGATTGAAATTTGCCCGCACAAAAAACGCTCTATTTAGTGTTGACTATTCTTATCAAATAAAATGCCAAGTGTCTACTTAAGCAAATAAATGAATAAATAGATTTGGGTATTTCCTGTGCATAACTACTGTTATTACAATGTTCAATTCAGTATTGAACAAATAAAATTGGTTGGTCCGGCTTGGTTGGTTGGTCGGTCCCTTTCACGCTCTGAAAGGATGCTTAATGATCGTATCTGTGATACGAGTTTCATTAGTGCACAAGCACAAGAATATTTTAATCGTGGCTACTATTAGGATGGATTTATTTATTTGTCATCCACATCTGGAAGATTTGTTAAATGACAAAATCGAATCACGCCATTTATGACGGGTCGTGTACACTATTATAAACATATATACATATATATTACTGACAGGAGTCTTCTGAGTAGGCAAAGTAGGCAGTGCATCCCCTGATAAGCATAGATAAGCATCAACAGTTTTTTCTATTCATAAGGATGCTCTGATTTAACGAAATTACAATAGTTGATTCAATTCCTATGCTCAAAATCCTCAAAATTTTGCTCATACACACACGTAGATAAGGTAGGTAAGATTTGCACGCCGCCTTTTTTTCTCTGTATCTACACTATGCAGAGTAACAATGCAGAACAGGTGACATATTGCAGCTCAAACAATTTTATATCTCGGCTTCAGTAGGCCAAAGTTGTTCTGCTTTCGTCGCTGGGGCCTGACAGTTTCGGAACATTTTGTTTGCAAATAAAAACCAATTTTAGCTTCTCTGTGTGTAATATGAGACTGTCTTTTATTCTCGTTTGACTTTTTATAATCCATTTGACACTTCCTTATTTTAATATACGCCCATGTTCTTTTTACTTTGTATTTTTGATGCTTTTTGGAACGTTTTCAGCAAGAAAATTTGTCCGATCGCAGGAATCCAACAATCATTGCAGCAGAGATAGTGGATTGTTTTCAGTTACAATATGAGTGTAACTAAGTAAAGTATTTGCTAGTGTTGTGATGTTATTTTCATTGCAGCTCTTTTACATTGTATTTAATTTTTTCAAGTGTTCCAATACCGATTTTGATTACCATACAAAATTTCCAAAACTTTCTCAAAAAAAAGTCATTAATTATATAATACTGAGAAACAGACACTATTTCTGTTTTTAAAATTGTGAAAACATAATTATGAAAATCTCCATTTCAGCGTGTGCTTACTTAAAAACTTGGGAGTGATCAGCAGATAAAAATTAAACATGAAAATGAAATGATGATATACAATATATATAACTCTTGAAGAACCAAACAAATTTCAAGGAACAACTTTAGAAATGAGCAGAAATTTTCGTTATTAATGCATGTCAACTTGACCTTAAGCAAGGAAGTAGACAAAACAAAGAAATAAATTTGAAGTACATAGGCACTACATGTAGCTGAAAAAATCAACTAATATTACAGTTATTAACATGAAAATAAGATAATTGAATTTTCATTATCGATAGCCATTACGTAACCTGAAAACTAGAACTCTTTATATATCAGACCATAGCTTCAGGGTTTTGGCAAAGACTAGTCATTATCAATTTATCATAACCTAAAGACTAGAAATATTTATGATCACAACATAACTTTTGGTTACTGCAAAGACTAGTCATTATAAATCAATACACCAAAACAACATCAGAAGAAAGACTAGCAAAAATCGTTTTAAGGAACCACTGGTATAGAATATGGACACAGTAAGAGCGTACAGAGTTACCACTCTTTATTCGAGTACAATGTATTCCATCAGCTGAGCTGTTCTGCAAGTAACTTGCAACACATTAACTACTAGTTTCTAGATCCTATGTATTNACGCTGTTTCGAACCTCGAATAAAATAATAAAAACATTGCGTATTTTTGTAGCTTTTCAGTAAAGTATTTTAACTCTGTTTTGTTTACTTTCGGTTTTAAACAATTATGAATAATTTTTGCAAAAATTCGAATCGAAGACATCAAAAAATAGCGACTCCAACCTCGACTCCACCGCATCCGAATGAATGACTCCGACTCCGAGTCCGACTCCACCACATTCGGAAATGCGACTCCGACTCCAACTCCGACTCCACACACATTCAGAAAAGCGACTCCGACTCCGACTCCACACACATTCAGAAAAGCGACTCCGACTCCGACTCCGACTCCACCCTAAAACATGCGACTCCGGCGACTCCGACTCCCGACTCCGACTCCGACTCCGCAACCCTGGTACGAACACAGAACGTAAACATAACATAAACTTAAAACAATGGGGATTTGAACGTTTCAAGGCAATCACTTAAATGTAATAGCATGTTCATGTATTGAACAGAGGATAACTTGTGAGGGACGTGAATGCAACTGCCGTCCTTTCCGGCTATTCGAAGCTGCATTACCAATTATGATGTCGCTATCAGAGACCTGAACTCTTCACCAGCTTCAAACTCTTTCGCATACAAGTCTCGAATCCCTTAATTAATGTCAAATCGCCGTGCAAGGTTCGAACCCTTATACGATTCTCGAACTTCCATCCAAGTTTCGAACCCTCATACGAGTCTCAACTCCTCATACCTGTCTCGAACCCCTGTGCAAATCTCGAACCTACTAACTAATCTGACCAATTACCTTTAAGCAATTTTTAGTTTCTGGAGCCTGGCGCTCCAAAAACTAAACGTTGCCAAGGCAAGCCAACAAATTGAATTTGCATCTTGGTACAGTACCCGGATGATCGAGCACCCGGTACAGGTGTCCTAACACATTTCAGGAAAATGCCCACGGTTAAAACGGCTAACCGTCGGAACATTTCCAATACATAATGAGACGAATATTTAAATCCATGAAATATGAAGAAAGAAGATAGTTTATGCGGTTTTGGAGCATACCTTCGTTGTTTGAACATGGTGCCAATTCCTGAAAACTTTTATGCGAGTGAAACACCAAGAGAACAAAACTTGCATGCGCTGCATACCTTCGATGAGCATTTGCTCTCATTGCCGTAAAAAATTCTTCAAAGGTGAGAATCGTTTGCACCAAATGCCTTGATTAAATCCTTTTGAGTCTTGCAGCAAATGCTTCTATTATATCCTTTTGAGTCTTGCTCCTTACGCTTCAATAGAATCCGGTTTTCTCCATCCCTCTGTTTTTATTGAATCATATTGTCTTGAGCCAATCTTCAATTACGCTTCAATTCAATCTTGTTGTCTTTCTCCATATGTCTCAATTCAATCTGGTTTTCTTGCTCCATATGCATTGATCGAAAACCCTGTTGTCTTGCTCTACATGCTTCAACTGAATCCTGGTGTCTGGATCCAAATGTTTCTGCTGACTTCAACATCAAATGCTTACTTCGGTTAAATTCCATGTTTGTTCCGAAGTTTTGCATTTAAAGTATAGTCCAACGCACGCTTTTCCTTGGTTCTTGAGGCAGCCTCTCGGACCAGACACAGATTTTGGAAGACGCAGCTGCCGCCAGTATTTCTTTACCATAAAAATTGGGTCAGGATCGAAGAAGGCCTGGAACACAATGGATGATTTAAAATATTAAAAGGGCGTCTCGCTGCGGATCGCTTTCATATGAACGGTGAAGGGCAGCATCATAGATTGACGACATCATTCACGCTCATTACGTCCTCAGAATAGTTCTGAGGATGTTTGTACTAGTGCTAGAGCATGCATTAAAAAAGAATAGTAAAACAGTACGAAAAAAACACTATTTACTGACATACGTGAAGGGATATCCCGGAAATCCGTGATTTCACGTGTGTGCTTGTCTATCAATATTTTTTATTTTCTCTTCTTAAATCTAAAATGTTTCGTCATTGAATCGTAAAAGGACTTGTTTGCGGGCATGACATGAGACTCCTGTGAGTCTGTACTTGACGAACTTAACAGATCATTGAACATCGACATGTGTGTTGACCTGTGTCTCAACGAGAGTTTTAAAATTTGTAGGCATACTTTGTATGCACGAACATTCATCTTTGATTCATATTGATTAAAGGTCCCTGAAACATTGATGAGAAAGCTGTTGATGAAAGTAATATGCCAGCTCCAATCAATTGCCACCTCTAAGAATTTTTGATGTATAGGAACGCATGATAGTGTTCACAATGCTCACTACATGACCAGGGCAGGGCACAGCGGGCATAAAAATGCGGTACGCGTTGCTCTGCACTGGGGCACTTTGCACCACAGCACTTCGAATCGCTGTACTCTGCACCGCGGTACTCTACGGTGCAGTTCATTGCATAGGAGCACTGTGTGCGGAACAGATCAGTTGGCAAATACGTACTGTTTGACTGCATCACCGAATCATGTATTACAAGGTGCTCCGTAGCTGATCGCATCCGCACCAATTAAAGCGCAATAGAGCCATTCTCTCATCACTGCTTTAATTCTGAATGATCTTGCGACAGGAAATGAGGTTCGGTAATACAGTTTTAATTCAACATTATGTTTAGGTCGAGGAGGATTTTGCGAACATTTATTAGCTAATCTTAAATTAAAGTGCATCCAATGACCAGCCTTAGAAATTTGAAAACAAATCCTTTCAGGAAAATACAACAATTGTATCTATGGGAGTTAACGCTTCTGGGAAATGAACTGTGAGGTCTCGAGCTGAAAGCTAGGTAGGCCTTCTATCTGTTGAAATTGGATTCATGTTTGTTTTATTAAAGGACCGTCTTTTTTCGGTTCACTGCTGTCCTTTTTTGAGCGCCTATTACATTTTTCTCCAACTTTTAACCATCATCCATGAACTTCCTTTCCAACTTGTTGTTTCTATGCGCAGGGATGTTGTGTGGGATTACACATGGTTTATAGATTTCCCGTTCCATCAACTCCATAATAGATGGTACCTTGCTCTTTTGTTTCTATTTTTCTTTCGAATTTCTTTGTTGAGGTTAGGGAGGCCTAAACTAACTTATTTAATTTGAATAAAAATGATTCAAATAACTGAGCATTCAAATCCGTAAATCGAGGGCATTGCAGTATAGTTTGTAGAAAGATATAGATCCGCACATTTAACTAATTTTCTAAACCTCCGCAGCCTCACATGTACAGCCCCGCGCTGCATCTCCGCGCCCACGTGATCAGGTGTGTCGCCTGTAAGTTGGGCCTTGAGAACAAACAACAACAAACATCGGCATCTTAGGATGCTTTATTTCCAATCAAGCCTGATACAAATGATCTTAAGCATTGGTTTTTCAAATGTCTTATTACTAACACTATATATAGGATACCATGACGGTTCCCCCGTGAAGCCGGTACCCATTTCCGACACCTGGGTTGAGTGGGGTATTGTGCTTGAGCTCTCCCTTATACCCATCGGGGAAAATCGCCGCGCCAGTGCCGGGATACGAACCCGGGCCTCCAACATGCAAGGCCGATCCCTTAACCACTGTACTACAGCGAGCACAGTGGTTAAGGGTTACCACAGCGAGAAGAGCGCAAGTTAGCCTTCCTATCTTCAGATGCGAACACACACACTCAGGTGTTATAGAAAACTCCTTCCCTGTCGTGATACTTTTACTGCTGGCGATGCCGCTCAGCTAATTGGTGCACAATCATATTTGCAGGAATGGCTTTGCATATCTCAGAACACAGTTTTAAAGATGTGCTCGAAGACAGGCGCTTCTCCTGATTTATTTTTTCCACTATTTATACTCTTGCAATGATTTTTCCTATAAAATTACTTCTGTGAATGTTAAAAGTTTCTCTGCCATTTCGTATGCATCTTTGTTCAAGAATAGTTTTTAATTTTGTACGATAGGTAATGAATCTTTCTTGAAATATTTTTCTTTACATTTACACTCGAATTTTGTCGAATGAAGTGTATTTGCACGCTCTAAAGAAGAAGAGACTACGCATCTGTCCTCGCCTCCGCCGCTCTGAGAGTAACTTTAGCAATTGCACATGCAAGCTGATTTGCTCCAAGCCTTTATTTGTTTTATATACTTGGTAAATTCTTCATTTGTATTCCCTCACCATACGGTTGCAGGCCTTTCAATTTCAAGCATCGCTGCTCGTAGAGAGCAACAGAATTTCAGCTACGGAAGTAAACTCGGAGCGCGTACGCGAGCCGCCATTGCTCAGAAATATTATTTGTTTTAAAAAAATTTCAGGACAACAACAGCCAATACAACGAGTCTCACATACTCATATTGAGCGGAGTGGGAAATCATTTTCTGCGCTCCCATTTCAAGTGATTAATCATATTTGTGTAAAACTGTGCTAAAGGATATTGATTAAATACGTCAATATGAAAATTTCCCATTGAAAGTGTGTAATTTTCTGACAGCTGAGAATTGCAAGCGTGAAGCGTAAAAGAACAATGGGATTTCAAATGAAATCCTTACCTTATGAGATACCTTCAGTCTCTCTTGTCCGAAGAGATTCTAGAATCGCGCAAGATCCACGCAAGCTTGGGTTTCTATGTCTCCACAGAGGGAAAGTTTACTCGCTCTTAGGCCTCGTTTGTATCGCAAAGCAATGCTTAACCGTCATGCAATGGCCTAATTAGCCGGCCGGCCGCTGCTGCTGCCTGATCATCTGCCACGGCGAGGAGCACGCGTCGCCCAAATTGTAAAATGAACTTCCAAGAGGATCCTGGCGAGGAAACATTGTGGAACGTTTCGGCGTATTCCAGCGTACTGTAATGTTTAAGACGAAATGAAATTTTATTTCATACACTTTCTTGGACTAACGCCGTCGTCTGTGAACTGCATCTCCGCTGTATGACAGAGTTATTTACATAATTACCAGTTCAATTTTGCAATTTGGTCATGACACACTCTCATGGAGTATCTGAAACCTGATAGTTCCTTTCCTTTTGTGAGTATTTTCACTAGTCCATAGTTGATGCCTTCGTCTACATTGCCCCTCGCTCCCTAGGATTGGGATTTTTACCCGCTCCATTTTACTGCAATTATTGCTCCACCGTTCACTGCATGGGTGCGACTTTCTGTTCGGTTTGGCCGGACCTGTCGGGTCGCCGTCTCTGCTCGAGCAGCTTATTAACCCTCTACCGCCTCACGTTCCCCACAGGGTACACTCAATAAAACTGCTCGTATATTTTATTTCTCGTCAAGTAGATGCTCTTATATATTTTTTGAAGTTCACTGCCGAGTTGCAGTTCGTCTCTAATGTGTTGTTGGAGACAACCTGATGCTAGAGCCACGTCTAATAACGGTGGTTATAATACCCGCAATATGAGTAGAAAAATCAGGCGGTAGAGGGTTAAGTTGGTCACGGCTTTACGCTTCTTGAGCCTAATGCTTTAAAACTGCAGTATATTGGCAGCTTGCTCGTAATCAATGAAAATGTTACCTAGATAATTTTTCTAGATAAAGCATTGAATAATCAGGCCTCTCTCTATCATTGTGTTTTGAGCATGTTGATTGCAGTAAAACAAATAAATTTGTTCACGTTTGTTACGCCCCCGTGTGTTGCTTCTCATGATCCTAATATTTTTATGTGATTTTCTTGTTCATGTCTGACTTCTTTTTCAGTCGTTATTTTCATGACGTGTTTTTTGAATTTTTTTTTGAGTCATCATTAATTTTCCAAAAAGTTTCATACATTCAAATAGTGTCAAGTAAATATACTTATGTAGATTGGACCTTAAGTTAGTTAAATGTAAGTTTCAGTATTTTGATGTTCAGTAATCAATTGAATAATCTTTTGAAATATGATTGTTGAATTTTCGGGTCAACACATGTCATGTGGCTTTACGTTGTTTCAATGGTATTTTTGTATTTCAGTCAGTATTTCTACAGCAAGTTTAAGGAAAGAATATACGTAGAATGTAAACTAACCGTTTACTAGTGCTGTTAATGAAGACACACTTTGATGAAAGTGTGATGAAATGAAACTTTGATGAAACTTTCATTTGATGAAATGAAATGAAACTTTGATGAAATGAGGCAAATAACGGGAGGGACAAGAAGGCAAGTGCAATTGTACTCAAGATTCAAAGAAAATCCACCGAAGACGATAAATACCACAGGGTCTCGACTTTATATCAATTACATGCGTCGAAAGTAACTGCAAATTTCACAGATACAGAAATACTTCTAATAGCGGGAAAATAGGAAGCTCAGAATGCCGACTGAGTCTAAAATGCTTCAAGTCAAAAATTAGCAAATCAAGAATTGCGCAGAGACCCTCACCAGACGAAATCTCACCTTAGAATGAATGTCATCTGCCTCTACCAACCTTTTACGTAGAGTATGCGAGGGGAAGTATCGTCACTGGTGACCGATACTTCAAGAAAAAGGAATGATGCAAAATGGAAGGATTTTATTTTTGTCGTAATTCTGATCAATCTACATCATGATAAAATCTTTAGTGCACCACCTATATTTATATAATAATTTATTTAACAACATCACTGTCCCCTCGCGTCGTATTTAAGCATAGTTTTGTGCAATTAGTAGCGTCTTTCATGTACATGTATCGTTCACCTAAGATGGAACGCAGTCTTTCTCGCTGGGACATTCTTCGTTCTGAGAGCTGCTGAGCGCAGTTAATGTTTCAGCATCAGGCCCTAGCAGCTTGTAGTAGGAAGAATTTTGACTCTGTGCGAGTTTGGCGGTGTCTTGACTTCATTTTTTGATTCATAATGTACCAGCCATGTGGTTTCCGTCGACATTCCTTTTCCTCGCTCGGGAACGCTTTTCGTTAACGTGTAGAATTAGCAAGTTTTATGTGAAACACATCTAACACGTTAAACGCATTGAACATTCCGTAGATGAAACTTACTACAGAATTGCTTTTGGTGGATGCGCTGTGTTTCTATTCCTTTTTTTACCCTCGAACGTGCGAGTAGTTCATCTTAGGAGGCTTACTGGAGCTTCTTGGCGGCACGTCGAGCAAGAATTGTTATATATCTCACTTACAACTCCAGAATTCAACAATTTGTTTGAGAAGAGCGTTACCGAGCGAGAGAAAGAAATGTCGACGAGAACCACACGGCTGGTATGCTATAAATCAATGAAGGATGTTAAGACACTGCCGAAGTGCTATCGTAGGCGAAATTATTCTATGTACGAACCACCTCCACTCGTTTGTAAATAATAAACAACGCTTAGTACCTCGGACAAAAAGTGCCCGAACGACCGACCGAGTTCCGTAGGAGACGAACAATGCAAGTATTATACGTACTCGTAACAAGTTGTAAATTGTGCTAAATGGTGTTTAAATAGGACACAAGACGACGACAATGTTTTCAAATAAATTTTTGAATAAATGTAAATGCAATGTGGAATTGATCAGGATGTAAATTGATCAGAATTACGACAAGAATAGGATCCTTCCGTCTTGTATCATTGGTTTGTCATTAAGTATCGGTCACCAGCGACGATATTTCTCCTTGCAGGTCCTATGTAAAGACTTATAGTAGTGGTAGAGGATATTCATTCTTATGTGAGACTTCGTCTCAACAAGGTCTCTGCTTGATTCTTGAGGTGGCAATATTTAACTTAGAGTATTTTGGTCTCAGTAGGCTTCCTGAGCTTACTATACTGCCTCTAGACGAAGTAGTTCTGTATCTGTAAAAATTAAAGTTATTGTACATCTCTTTATACATCTCATTTAATCATAGTGAGTCTTCATCAATAACACTGGTAAACAGTTGCCAACATTCTAAGTGTATTCCTTCTTTGAACTCGCAAAAAATATTAACTTAATATACCATCACGTGAACTATATTGTTAAAAAAATATTATGGGAAAATTCAAAGGATTATTCAACTGATTGCTGAACACCGAGATGGTTAAACTCATATTTCGGTAACTTTTGATCTAATTTACTATAAAATATAGTTTTCTAACTCGATTTGATTGTATTGAACTTTTTGGAAAATTTACAACGAATAAATAGAAAATAAATTGAGAGTCTACATCATTGGAATAATGACTGATGGAAAGAAACGTTTGACATGAACGAAAACAAATCGCGCAAAAATTGAAGGATCAAGTGAAAATTATGATCACGGTCATGACCGAATCTTTAGATCTTTTTTCAAAATATTTGATTCGTTTCACAAGTACAAGCTTTTCACAAAGCTTTTCTTGAAGCCGGGGAATAATCTGGCTCGATTTCAGAATCACTCCTCATTTTAGTATTTGACAGCACGAACAGAAGTCTCTTTAGAATTCCCAGATCCTAACATTTTGGTATCACGATTTGAGAGGAAGCTCTTCTGATGTTGTCAAAGATCATCTTTGTCTCTGCGTATTTGCAGTCACACGTACGCTGACATGCTTTGCTCTACCCGGGTGAAGGTCAGGATTTTTTCTTCCATTGTAAGTTTGGTGAGACTCGTTCTGATCACAAGATGATCACTTACTTTGCGCCAAAGTTGATGAGCAGCTACAAAAACAAGACACCTAGGAGCAGCGTACAGAAAATTCCTCCTAAGTGAGCTGAAGCAGCTCATTGAAGCGGTGAGTGTTTGAGGAACATAGCAGCCAGGCAGACTTCAGTGCACTACATCATCACTAGCTCTTCCTATTTTCCCATGACTGGAACGCAAGTGAAAACTGAACATTTTCTGAAACTGAACGAAATCACTGGACATTTTCTTCGTTAAAATGTGCAGACATTTTTGCTGCTGCTGTAACTCAGAACTCTCTGACAGCTAAAAACATAACAGTGTAGTAAAAGGCGCGACAGTATTTATACTCGTAAAATGATGACATAGAATATCAAGGCAGTTTTTCTGAGTCATGTTATTGAAATTTCCCACTAAAGGAGCTGTCGCTGAATGATGTTGTGCAGCTCTGCAGGCAATGAATTAATTATGTAAATCTACGAATATTGGAAAGTTGGAGACAATTTGATTCTTCCGGCCTTGCCGGAATCAAGTTAAAGTCCACATCTCGAGTGAGATTTGAATGGATTCATAAAATAGGTCTGCGAAATTAATCCAGAAATGAGTCAGAGAATATTGAATGGAACGATTGAATTCGATTAGAATATAATGATACAATTGTTTGGAAAATACAGAGTTCAAAATTTCATGTGAGTTCAGAGTGTGAACATGAACGTAACTAACTTCATTTTAGGATTTTCTTGTGCAATTTCATTCAGTAATTTTCTAGTTATTCCAAGTTACAACATATGCCAATTTAATCATAAAATTTTACCGATTTTATTTTATGGCAATGCGCTGGAAAATATTAGAGAAGTGTTCACGAATCATTCATCCTGAATTTCAAACGGTATTCAGCAGTTAGTAAGATCTACACAATTTGCTACAGAAATAAATGTAGTTGATTTGTACACAAAAAGTATGAAAAGTGAATATCATGAGGCACATTTCATTTCAAAGTTTTCACCCATTAGAGAATACTTATGTTATACTTTCTCATTGACGGAACATCAGATTTTGCCATGAACAAAAACTCTCGAATTGGATTTAATTTGACGTCCTGTTAGTTGGATGATAATGAGGCGCTGACGCGTCCTGCCTCAAGCCATTAATTTAACTTGCTGTGCTTCCGAGAAACTACTAAGAATCAACGTGAAAAGCCTCTTCGATAGCGAATAAAGCCGCTTCCCTGAAGACGATGGAATCGATGTAATTTGTGTCAAATTAGAAAGTCATAAGCCTGAAATTGATCTTTGCTGTGCCCAACTTTTCCGGACAGCACCTGTAATTTGATGGAATTACAAAATAACACACGGAAATATTTCGGTACAAACAGCTTCTATAAAGTGAACTTACAGAAAAATTATTGCAAATTACCTTTTAATGCATATTACCACGTTAAAAAATGCATATGAGTGGAAGAAATGTCATCGTTTGCTATTATTATTGACGTTATATCATAGTGAGACCGTATGATACTAAGACATAAATTTTAATTAGTCCTAAGTCACTATATGACTGTGCAATGATCCTCGCCTGTGCTCACGCTCAGGCATCAATGCGTGACGTACGCGTGGCTGTTCATATTAGAGTGAGCTTTTACTTTGATTCATGTAAGTGGTCACGGTGGCCTTGTTGTTAAGACAGCTCGCTTTTCATGCGAAGGATCATGTGTTCGCAACCCTGCAGTGCGATCCCGATGTTCCTACTCGATAGCAAAGGAAGAAGTTAGCTTGGTGTGTGAAATAGGTACCACTTCGACAGAGATATAACCATCAATGCAGCCTGGCATTAACGATAAGGCATTTGAAAACCAAATGTGTGATATGACGTTCATTAATTTGATTATCTCAAAACTTTTCTTTAAATAGCCTACTGCGATTTTATCAGCGATGATGTCGTATTAGAGAGCTTCATTAATCCTAAATTCTGAACCAACCTCGCCATGCTCAGTATCTTAGAAAATTATAACTAGAGCAGACTGAAAACGGTAGATCTCGTGTAGTATCAATCCTTTGGTGTCTATGTCGAGCATCTGGAGAGCCGACATGAATTTCCGTTTCAACATTTATAATGTAGAATAATTTTTTAAAGAAATATGCCCTTGTGGAATGTGTGTATTTTAAACATTTGCGACTCAATAAGTTTTGATAACAATTTAATTATTGGGGCTAGAACAATCAGTGTCTTGGTAACCGAGGCGAAATGCAGCAAGACCGCACAAAATTAAAACCAGGAAGGTAAGGTCGGCAGATTTTCAGAGATGGTTTAATCTTTCACTTAAAATTGAACTTATTCCCAACAGTTTACGTCCCTGTTCAGCGCTACTCCGATCAATAGAATTATGCGAAAAGGACCCCTACACACGCAAGCTCCGTGAGCGAAAGTCACATGTTGGGCTGCGCTCCAAAATAAGCTGGCACGGCAGACGAGGAGCGTCGAAGGCATCCGTCAAGTCCTGCATCAAACTAAGCAGGCCTTCATTTCCGCTGCATCGCCGCCCTTCTCGCGCCCGGGCGCTTGGCCACCGTTATTTCGCACAGCTTCGTCGTTAACGACCCAATTTCTCCTCCTTTATCTCTGGAAAGGATATTAAAAGAAACAAATTTATAACCCTAATTTTTAGGCGAACAATAACTTGTGCGTAAACAGCGCGATGGGCTTGTCATGGAGGAGCGTTGCTCTTGCGTGTGGATTTTTACCAACGACTAACTTATCTTCTGAGTTACGCTCATCGCTGATAATAATCTGTATTATTAATGTGAAATGATACAGCTTCATAGTTTAATTTACAGGATCGGAGTTGCGGCGTCGTCGCAATGCAACACTCAGCGACTTTTACAATTTTAAGGCTTACTTAAATTAAAAACTGCCGTGACTACACACGATGCTTCGAACGCAAAAACAAAGCTCGCGTCCTCACCCTCAAAAACTAAATTAAAATAAACTATTATTCACTTCGGATTGTTGAATACGTCTTTCTATACAAGCATTCATTGAATAAACCAGCACGTTGAGGATTGTATTAACGACACTCGTCTTCATTATGACGACATATCGTGATCAATATGCCCATAAAAGCCGTCAGATGGCGCTGCTCTCGCTCTGTTGGTGAAGCTGATGAACGGGATCATTTGTCCTGCGGTCCCGCCGCCGCTCTCCAATGATTTAGTGGTCAGAGCCCAGTCCAACACAAGTGCCGAGGGAACTTGGCCAAACGATCGTAAAATATTTCACAACATACGTAAATTAGGAATTTTAGATGATTAGTTCGAGCATCGGATACGTCTGGAGAGAATAGAAACTCTCGAGTTGCAACAATGCCTTCTATACCCCCAGACCTGCCTCGTAAGAATCGTGACGTCACAAGAGTGGTCGAAGATGTGATCGCTCTGAGTGAAGAATCGGTGGAGCGAAGTGGAGTTAGTTCCAATACATGGTTCATTTTCAATTGAACGGAGATGACAATGCATGCTTTCGAAATTGAAGGAGTTGTGCAGGGATTTTCAATCTTGACGGAGCGTATATAAAACTTGATTTACTTTTATTATTTCTGATTTGACACAGAATAGAAACGGAGTCAAACTTGTAAACGTCGCTTGGCGTTAGACCCGCACCATATAAACTCGTGAGTGGCGCAGATGCATTCATGTAAGATGTGACAATGGCGTAGCCCTTAAATTCAGAATATTGTGGAAACTTTTGTGAGCATTTATAATTGTTTCCTGATTAAATGTAAAGGTATTATTCTAACAGTAATATCATTTCCTCATTATTCTCGAAAAATTCAAAGCCTTGTTAATAAGAATTAAAGTAATTTGTCAATCTTGTACCCTGATCATTGGGTTGTCATTTATAGTTGCGTAAATTTTGGTTTTTTCATCAACTTGCATAGGTGCAAATGCATGTCGAGTTGCACTAGGACTCGGCTTTTCTTAACACACCACATACCTAATTTTCGATATCTCACACACTTCCTTACAACATTTCTGATGGAAATTCTACGGATCAACGCAATTACTGAAGCAAGGTTCTTTTAAAGGATGCTTCATTCCAATCAAGCCTGGTACAAATCATCTTGTACATTGGTTTTTCAGATGCCTTATAACTAACACTAGGATGCAATGACGGTTGCTCCCGGTCAAGCCGGTACTCATTTCCGACACCTGGGTAGAGTGGGGAATTGTGGCTGAGTTCTCCCTTTTTCCAACGGGGAGAATCACCGGGCGCCACTGCCGTGAGCGATTCTTACCATAGCTTGTGTGACATCTGAGAGCAGGCCTGGGGATGCAGGAGGCATTAGCTGAGTACGAGGGCTGAGGTGGACGAGAAGACAATCGAGTTTTGTCCTGAAAGGGATAATGATTGGTTGCACTGATTTAAATTTATGATTGGAGATGATGGACTCTGCCATGAGGGTTTTGTAACTTAAGAGGCTCATTCAGAAACAATGTGCGGGTATTTATGGAAACGCTGCTATTTCTTAGTTTTGAATGTAATCTCATACTCGTAAAGTCTCTAACACAAATGGGCAATTTTTGCATGTCTTTACTTTTTATTAATTGGGAAGAAATGACAGACAAAAGAAAAGAAAACACTCTCGGGATCTGTGATGTTAATTTTACTGTCTCCAATTTGAGGCTATCATGATGAGGTTCATGAGAGCTGTTGAAGAATTTTCTCAAAAATAAAGGAACTTTTACAGTAGCAGAACATTGAAACAATTTTTTAAGGAATAATGAATGACTCATTATAGATTATCGGCAAGCACGATGACCCAACTTCACTTATTATAAGATTGAAAACATATAAATGAGAGCAAATGAAAATCTAATAGATTGATGGTCATGAAGTCTAAAAAATGTGCATGGGAATAGGGCAGAAGATCAACGTGTTTGAAACATTTTCAGTACTGAAACATAGAACGGAAGAGGTTACATGATCAACAGCGACAAGCGTTATAACTAAATTTCTTTCGTGTATATATCACAAATAGGTTAATTTGAATAACTTTGTTAGAGTTTTTGACTGAACACGCCACGTATAATCAAAATTTAGCTACTTGAAAAATCTATTTATTGTTGGAATGCACCTTTAACTTCACAAAATAAAACGATTCCAATAGGAAAGTAGATATAGGTATTCAGAAAAGAAACTAAATTTCGTGAAAACATTTCGCTTCGTTGTTCTAAAGTTCTACAGATCGTAGTTCAGTTCGTGTCAAATTCTAATTCTACTCACAACCAGTCTTCATTGAGTAAGCAAATAAAAATTCATGCAAGGGAAAAACCGTGCAAACAAATTTCGTCTTCACTCGTGAAATCTTTGTGCATGCACTCAATAAAAAATCCCAGTTAAGAATAGACCCGCTTCCCAGATCATTCACTGCAATCTCTCTTCATATTTTACATTGCCTTCTGGACATGACCTCTCAAATCTAGCAGAAAATCTCATTCCTTAAGCTAAGATCATGGTCGCTGCCACGTTAATGTCGAGTGCATGAGTGCATGACTGCATGTCAAGTGCATGAAAAAGTAAAGTTGAGTATAATTGAACTTCTAAGTTCTTTGCCAAATTCTGGTAACGCACGTAGACCAGAGAAGTTAGCAGGAAAAAATTCAGTAATTACCATTTTCTTAAGCCTGTACTGAGCTGCCTCCTTACTTGAGCTTTTGTTTTGATCAATTAACTTAATCCAAAATCATATGATCTAAGTTAACTTGAATCTTACAAGTGGTTCAAGTCACCAAAAACGTCCATTCTTGATGAATCTTCCTCGAATTTCAAATCATCAAAATTCAATTTTTAGAATATCTAACTCAAGGCTCAAGTAACTAAAAACGTCAAGTTTTGGCAGAACTTTAATAGGGATTCAAGTCATCCCTGTCTCATTGGTGCTCAAAATTTCCTGTGGGAATGCCTCACAGAAATGAAAATTGGATTCAACATCGATTAGGTACAAGAGATAATTTGGTTTCTTCCTGAATGTGAAGTCATTTTCTGAATTGCTCGTGTCTGGACAAGTAACATTTGAGCTGTATTATACGAACAATTCCGGGCGATGATGCGTTTAACTTACATTTTAAATTGTAGACATCAAATGAAAATCATGCACTGAACTTAAGTTAGTGATTGCATTGTATTAATTGTTCTTAAATTTTTGAATGACTCAACTGCATGCACTGAATATATTTTTCTAGAGCTGGTGCGCTTGTTAATGAGACGCCATGAAGATGTTAAAACAAACGTACAAAGAAGTTAGTTAATGCCAGGCTTGGGAGAAAAGTACCGTTGTAAATCCTTCATGCGTCACACGCCAAACTCGACAAGATGACGGCATTTGAAAAGTCCCGAAATTTCAAGTGGGTTGTTGCTCAAACACAAATGCAGAAGTAGGAATTTCACCTATACATAATTTGATGAAAAATATTTACCATGTGTGCTTCAAGATTCGCTTTCGAGCGGAACAGTTTTCGGCGATGCCCGTCAAACTTGACAGGATCACGCTTAAAAAAATCGCAATTAGTTTGCTCAAATAGGAACTTATTCATTTTGATTTTTCAGTACTGGATGCATTCTCTCACTTTCTTTTTAAATGGGGATTGAAAGTTTCCGAAAGCCAGAGAAATAAAATATGTCATCGTGCAGAATATGTCAGCAAGCGGTGCTCTGGATCTCAGTAGCGAGTATTTATATCCATTCAGAGACAAATTTGGTAACATTTTAGAGAAGAGACGAAAATGAACCATAACTTTCATCAAAAGTGTTCAGTATGATACTGTTTGAAATGACATATTACTTGAAATATGTTATTTAACTTTTAATGTTTACCTTCTTCCGCATCGTGCTTCCGTCGGTACGCTTGCGGACGGACTGCTTACGTTTAGTGCTTGCGTAAAATCCATCTTTCAGTAGTGTCGCTCAAGTTGTTGCAGAGTGAGGTTGTCAATATACGCTCTCCGGCAGCTGTGCCGGGTGGAGGTGTCTGGACAAGTAGCATTTAAGGTTGTCCTGACTCGTTTTGAAACTGCTTTACTGCCTCTGATTAACGTAATACGAGTTCATATTTCAATGATTAGAAAATTTTATGGGATTCTGGAAGCTGATTCTGATATCCCACTTATTGAATTTTAATTTCATTCAAATTGGAGTACTTTTTTCTTCATTGCAGCATTTGAGATGTAGAGGAAAAGTGGGTAAAATATATTGAACAGATACGTGTGGCTGCAAAATTTGCTGGTGTGTGTTAAGTTCGGAGAGCGCCGCCTGTGCTTCTACTCGTGGCGAGAAGTGACTTAACAAGTGTAGTTGAGTGAATTCTGTGGTCAACGCCAATTATAAATAAATAAGGGGATCATCGCTTGTGTAGAGTTGAAAATAACGTGAGTTGTGCCCTGAAGTGTTTGTTGCTGGAGAACAGAAGAGTGTGTAAATCTCGTGCAAAGATTTTTTGTAGTTCGATGGAAGGTGTTTCAAATAATCATTACCGTTTGATTCTCGTAAATTAGACCAAAGAAGTAAAACTTAACCAAAAAATTTCCGAGCCTTAGAGGCACTTTTTAAAAACGTTGCCAGAACACTGAGCAGATTGATTTAAAAACGCTTGGTTGAAGAGGTGAATTACTGCTGCAGAGGTGAATTACGCAAATATAGAATGAAAACAAATGTATTGATAGTATTTAGATGAACAAATTAATACCCTGCATGAGGTAGAAACTGAAGTTGTCAGGGATTGCGGTAATTAATGTGAAGAGCTAGAAAATAAAGCTCGAGTGTCACGGTGGACCAATAAGCATCCAGCACTGAGGACAAACCAGAACCCGTCGCATCAGCACGCCGCGTTCCGGTGAGCTGCGCTCTGTTGGCCTTCATTCTAGTTGCAGTGCATGTGAACATTTAAATGTAGTGCATGCGGTGTTTTGTTTGCTGTATATTTCGCTGCTCATGTTACTTTCCGTTTAAGGATCCTATTCTTTAGGAGTTGATGGAGTTGTAGATGGGATCCTAAACTATAGTTGAGTGCATAAAATTGTGTGGGATTTCGTATTTATTAGTCAATATTGGCAAAAATAAACAAATTTGAGCAACCTTTCAGGAAAGAGACTGAGCTGAAGCTCAAGTTTCGTGGTTCAGGTGGAATCGAAAACTAACTTCAAATTGACAAAAAACAAGTTCTCACCCATGTACCCGAGTGATAATAATTTTGGTGTTTGGTCACTATTGAAGGCTGAGTTTTAGATGTGGTCCTGAACAAACTACGAGTGAGTGGCTGCAATCTGCATTTCTTTATTATGGTATTTGTTATTCACACGTACCTTACCTTGATATAGGACTAACCATGTGGTTGATAAATATTATGGTATTTGTTCTGAACGTGTATAAACGTCATCCAAAACAAATCACATGACTGAAAATCACTAGTCAGGTTTTCATTTTTAATGATTCATGGGTGCACCGACAAGATCTAAGACTGCATGGTGCAATATGAGTTTCATGGTGTTCTTTATTTATGTATGCGCACGCGTGATTGAAGACCAACTACAGGGTTCGGTCCCTTGAGAATTGGAAATTACGTTATCGTAAATTGATCGTGCTCCCTATGTGAGTTGAGCGTAAACTCCCAATTACGTGCATTTTACAATAAATTAGGGTAAACCGGTAGATTCACGATAGATTAGGGTGTCAGAGAAAGATATGCTGCGACTACTCGTATGTTGCAGTCAGTGATTTGAGGTTTTCTCAAGTCGTTCGTATGTATTGCGCGATGTTTGAATTAATTTTTACGCTACTGTTCTTTTATGTTCGATAGTCGTGAAATGTTTAATTTTAGTAGTGTGATCTAGTTGATTTTCCATAAAGGAATATAAACATCATTTACCGCAAGGTTAGGGTAAAGTTGAGGTGAAATTAAAGATGCTAGTGCAAAACGTGATGTCGGCATCTCAGGGCAGAAATACAAGGAAGTGTTCCATTTTGTGCTCTGGTGTCGTGGCACTCCTCTGTTGTTGTCTCAATCTCACTCAGGGGAGACGACTATTGGATCTATGAAACATTAGCGCTCCCAGGAGGAATATATATGAAATCCCCAGCTAACTGTTAGGTAGGTTTACTTTTTGTTGGAATAGAATGATTTTTTTAATTTGTTGCGGACCATCTTTTTTTCGGTTCACTGCCGTTCTATACTCTCTTCTTCAACTTATATCTTGTTTCATGAACTTCTTTCTCAACTTGCTGCTTCTGTACTCCTTGTGCATAGATTCCGCGTTTTCTTTAACTTCATACTAAACGGTGCTTTTCTCCTTCCTCTCTTTGGAACACCTTTGGGGCGGTTAGGGAAGCTTAAACCAGCATCTAATCTAATCTGCTGTCTTAATCTAGTTAATTTTAAATAAATTAATTCCGATTGAATATCAAAACTGGACAAGAATTTTATTCTGAACACAAACCACGATGTCTTCCTTTCAGATTCTCATTGTTAGAGCGTTCTATTTTCTTACTGGAATTACTTTTTTCGAAAAGTACGGCGTTAATTTTAGTGGCAAAAAGATAAGGAATCATTTATTGCTTCCATAAAATATCACGAAAAAGAAAAATTGTTTACTGTCTCAGGATTCGATGGCGGTATGGGAAAGTCGTATTAATAATAAGAAAACGCTCAGATACCTTCAATTTTACAGCTGCTTTAAGGTATCATTGAGGTGATTGTAGGTAGTATTACATAAAGATAAAAAAATTACTATCTTAATTTAGTATTTTTTGAAGACAATGTCAAAACTGCTAGGCTGCCTTCAAGTGTTCGCGAAGGAGGGTTCATAACGCCAAGTGAAATTACTTCGTATCAATCTGAAATAGAAATTAGTGACTGTTCGAATTAAGTCTAATTTTTCAACTCCATTTTGTACCTAATTTTGCTCTTGTAAAAAGGTTCATCACGTGTACGTTTATTAGCCGATGTCAGTTAGATAATTACCCGAACGTGTTTGCTCACCAGCCACGCAATTCAATTTGAACTCATGGTTTGTCGTTCAAATAATGTCGATGTGAGGTTAAAGTTGAGAATGATTCGGTACAAAGGACTTCACTATGTCATTAACGGTGAGTTCAGAGAGCGTAGATAATTACCTCTGACTGAAGCTCTTCATGCTTTCTAAAAATGCCAACAGAAGTAGAGTGCGTTAGTTTAAGAATCGAGGACAAGAAAAATGAGCTTGAGAAGTTTTATCGAGTTTGAACAGAGTGCTGTATGATTAAAGCGACCAGCGCAAGTGGTGAAATCAGAAGATTGGAGGCTTTCTGGTGTTGTTATTACATTAGGTTAATGGATTAAGATGCGTGTTTTACCGCTGTCACTAACGATAGGATAAAAATTTCAAGAGTTCGGAATGTGACACATTGGGCCCGCAGTCTTCAATCAGACTATGACGTCGCTGAACACTCTCGTGTAGAATCTCGTCACGCTTTTGAATAAACGTCAAATTTTCTCGACACTTTAATTCGACATTTTCTACGACAAGGCGCATTGTACAATGTTTTTTTTTACATAACGCTTCTTCAACGACGTTAGTCTTTGGTGTTCAGTTACTATGGAACAAAGAATTTGAAATTCTGCTTGATTCAAAGATTTCAAGGAAGTCGCCTTTTAAACTACTTTCTTCTTTCGTTTGCCCTACTCACGGTTGCAGTAATGATTTTTTCAATGCTTTCAATTCTGTGATTTCGCTTTTTATGGGTAAAATTACAATAGTGGTACAACTATAGAATGATGAATAGAATATGATTATTTCTGCAGATTTACAGACGTAAATTACATATATGGTTATAACGACTGTGGTAAAGGACCAATTTTGGAGATAAAAGTCATTTACATGAGCATGAAATCAATGCCTGGTACTCACAAAAGTAAGCGCATGACAATTTTCTCGAACGCAGCGCTGATGTGCAAGCAGGAAAACATTGCTGGGGCACTAAAATCTTATCTAGCCTAACTTGACAGAACTTATCTTAATCTTAACCGAACTTAAGGTGACGCGGCCTAGCGCCTCCGCCAAAGCAGATGCAGCGTTCCGCCGGTTCGGTTTATTGCCCAAATGATGCGTGTCTCATAAATAGTGTACTCAGCGAAATTGTCAATATCTCCTAAGCAGGTTTTTGTGAAGATTTTTATTATCAGATTCGAATTGCTGGGGCGGAATCCTGCTATAAAAAAAATTTAATGATCATCGTGATAGAATATACTGCGTTATTTGTCGTTCATGTGGTGCTCATTTAAGTAGTCAATATCTATGGAATTAGCGTGGGAAAGTTTTTTCATCTTCTTATTCATAATACGTGGGTGAAAATCTACTAAAAATATATACATCAGACATCGTTGCAAAAGTGCCCCACTGGTGTAATAATGCTTTTTGAAATTAATGTCGTAGCCTTCTTTTCTTTTCTAATCAATTATACAGTTATTTCTACTTCGTGAGTCGTTTCAAGGTTGACCTTCAANCGATCGGGGCGTAAGGTCCACGAACCGCCGTTCACTCTTTTAGTGGTGGAATTTCACAATTTGTACCTAAGTACATAACATTAACGATTGCCCAAATTCGAAAAAATGTTATTGAGAAAAAAGGCCAATCTAGCAATCCTAGATGAAATGTGTTCCATAAATCTAAGACTCGCGAGGACCTCCCTTAGGGGGAAGGGGGATACAGCTATTGTATCCATGGGAATTAGCAGTCACAGGGGGAAAATGTGAGGTCCCGAGCTGAAAGTTAGGTAGGCTCATTTTGTTGAAACATTTTTTTGCTTTGTTATGGACAATCTTTTTTTTGGTTCACTGCTGTCCTATTTTTCACCACCTCTGACTTTCATCTTCAACTTTTATTTTGTTCCTTAATCTTCATTCACATCTTATTTTTCTATGCGCACGGGATCCTGTGCATAAATTTCGCGTTCCCCAAGTTCATACTAAATGGTGCCTTCCTCCTTCCTCCTTTTGAACATCTTTGTTGTGTCAAGGGAAGCTTAAACTAACTTATGATCAATCGATCCCGCGTCGACCTTTTTGGGTACGATATTGTGTCGCTGTTGTGCTGTACTGAATTTCCCAGCTTTATTCGAATTAATCATGAAGCTTGGAGATGTACTTCAAAAACTCCTAGCAGTGGTTTCTCTGTATAAATCTTTTTTTCAATGGAAATATATTCTACAACGCGTTAAATTTTTGGCAAGCTATGATGGAAGTTAGACGGCCCATGGTTCATGTGTTGTGGTTGACGGCCCGTGGTTCATGTCATATGGATTGGTATTTAAAAGTTTATTGCTGTACTTTGTACGGGCGACCATAACGTGTCTGTTGATGTTAGCGGAGGTTAGGGGCGATAGTTAACGGGAGTGTGCATATATGATTGTTACTTGATGTTTGTGGTTATTGATATTAGTTAAAATTTTTATACTATATTTGTGCTAACTTGAAATGAAGTGAGCGAAATGTATCCGTTCACTGGCGTAAATCTGAATTTGTTTGCAATGACTCCAGGCTCGATTCTGTAGTGGCAATTTGCAATTAGCTGCTATCAGATGAGAAAGAAATGCAGTTCTTGAGTCTGACTCTTTGGGCCATCAACTTGCATCCTTGCTCCTAACGTAAACAAAACCACCACACTCAATTGTGGGTTCATTTCACCTGGTTGTTTTCATTATTTCAAAAGTATCAGTGGCAGTGAGTAAAGCCGCTTAGCGGCCTATGTTCGGAGCTCATGCCTAGTTTCGTCCAAGAATTATAGCGCGATGCGTACACTTAACGCTCATGAAACATTCATGTATTTTCATAATTCTGTACAAAAAAAGACAGTTCTAGTATTATGTGAAAATTTGAATGTTGAGTCTTTAGCTAGGATTTAATGTCGATTCTCTGCAACATTAGGGAAAGTGTTCGTTCTCACTATTCCTCTTGTTTTCACTCCATTTCCACTATCCTCACGCATTTTTGAAGTCAGTACTCTTTCAACAGTCAAGTCAACAGACCTGGCTTTTTATGATAACGGATACATGATCAGGGTGCTTACTTACTTGAGATTGCTGGGTA
>JACJUY010011882.1:0-18418 GCA_014220935.1 Platorchestia sp. MABIK | reverse complement strand
TCTAATGATTTATTGAGATTGCCATTCACATTGAATTAAGTTTTTATCGGCAAAAATGATTTCAATCGGTCAAAAAATTGAGTTCTTGGTTTCAGACGAGCGCCTTATTATTTAATGCTTGTTTGTTTCTCATGAAAGGCAACCCTCGTATTGCTAATCAAGTTGAGCATGATTCTTTAGAACCCCAAACGCTCTGCCTCTTCCATCAGGAAAAAAATATTTTTTTCACCGTTTTATATGATCATCAACGTTTCATTCCCTCTTTACCCACTTCAAACTTTTTTCCTTCATGAGCTCGAGCGAATTTTTTCCTCATTAAACTCCTCCATTCTTCGACCAGTCCCAGACTCACGCCACATCCTTGAGTTCCACATCAAAAATGAAGAAAACCACCAATCATATTGCGTTTTTGTCTTTCAAGGAGGATTACTTAAGGTCTGATTTCCATCGACGGGAATTTTAATCGTTTGAAAAACACGAGGTTATTTTCTTGGCGATGTTATGGCGAATTCCACTCGTGGAATAGAGCAGAACGCGAGGAATGTATTTTCTCGAGTGAAGCCATCAGTGGTCGCTCCAAAATGTTTACTTTTCATTAAGCCGCGATTGGAAGCGCTGCCCGCGCCAAAATTGTGTGGTGAGCATCTCGCAAACACGACCCCGTTTTTGCCCGCCGTTTTATGAGCGAAAAGAATTTTGAGTGCCGTGGCATGCTGAAAACATACGAAGGATGAGAGCTCCTACGGAGACCTTTTGCTATATCTTACTACTTTATTAGAGTTCCTACGGAGAGCTTTTGCTATGTCTAACTACTTTATTAGAGTTCCTACGGAGAGCTTTTGCTATGTCTAACTACTTTATTAGAGTTCCTACGGAGAGCTTTTGCCATATATTGCTACTTTATTAGAGCTCCTACGGAGAGCTTTTGCTATATCTAACTACGAATCTCTATTAAAGTTCGTACGGAGAGCTTTTGCTGTATCGTACCACGAATCTTCTAAATATGAACTTTCTAAAAACGAATCTTTTCAATTCGGGATCGAATTTAAAGGAGTTCGTAAGGAGTTTGAAGAGTTCGTTCGGAGAGCTGTAGCAAGCATGATTTTTGCCATTTCAAGAATAATTTTGGCCTCCCTTTATAAATAATGGAGTTATTTCTTTCTTATTTCAAAGGAAAGTGTTAGAATTCTGTTATTCTACTACAACATAGTTACTACTTTGGGTAATGCTGCCAGTAAGACGCTAGCATTTCAGAAATAGTTTAACAAGACGCTTAAATTCATTACCAGGGTTGGGTTTGGAGGAGAATTCCATCATCAAATGGATTAATTAAATCCTGGAAGTTTTATTACAGAAAAGCCCACTACATCTTCAGTTTAACAAAGGGATGACCCCGCGAAGACAGATGGTGTGCCCGCTGAAACCTCCATAAATTATGATCCGTGTTTGCATTGAGGATCCTTAGATTAATGGCGCAAGTTAGGCCGCTTACTCCAAATGCTCGTGCGTCGGCAAAATTTCTCCCCAATTCGACATATCACTCCGAAATTGTTTCTCAAAGCGACGATCTGACTTAAAAAAAAGCTGCGATCGAAGAAATTCTGGCTCCGTTGTTTATCAAAGTGGCTTAAAAGAAATTCCGATGGAAGAAATTCTGACTCCGTTATTAATCAAAGTGGTTTAAAAGATATTCCGATGGAAGAAATTCTGACTCCGTTATTAATCAAAGTGGTTTAAAAGAAATTCCGATGGAAGAAATTCTGACTCCGTTATTAATCAAAGTGGTTTAAAAGAAATTCCGATGGAAGATATTCTGACTCCGTTATTAATCAAAGTGGTTTAAAAGAAATTCCGATGGAAGATATTCTGACTCCGTTATTAATCAAAGTGGTTTAAAATAAATTCCGATGGAAGAAATTCTGACTCCGTTATTAATCAAAGTGGTTTAAAAGAAATTCCGATGGAAGAAATTCTGACTCCGTTATTAATCAAAGTGGTTTAAAAGAAATTCCGATGGAAGAAATTCTGACTCGGTTGTTTATCAAAGTGGCTTAACGCGTACACTGCCGATTTACCACTGTAAATTGCTCGTTTACGTATCGTTGTGAAAGACGGCATTAAAATTATTTCAACATCTCTTTTAACAAGAGTTTTAAGCATTCGAGGTAAAATATCATCAAGCTATTACAAACTCTCACTTCTTAGGAAAGATGCATTTTTTTCGAGCAGTAAAGTCGTTTTTTTACTCTGCATCCTACAGCCTCAGCATCAGACGCGTTTGAAAAAAATGCTCGGAATTCTTTGATCACACCCGCTCACCAAGAATAGCGTTTCAACAGCAATATCGTCAAAGGAAATTTATCACATTTAAAGGGAAAACGTTCCTGAGTCCCGCGCCACCAACAGTTCAGAATCGTGAGTTTTCTTTGTTTTTAAGTTCCTCATTAATTTGCGATTCAAGCAAACGACTGACCCGTTCAGATGTGTTCGATCTCTCCTAGCACTCACGTGAAATTATATAGTCGCACACACAGTACAACAGTTACTTCTTTCACAATAACTTCTTACTTTATCCTCAAATATGGTGGGAAAATAAATAGCAAAATGTGCGAAACAATCTCTTACAATAACTTCTTACTTTATACCCCAAATATAGTAGGAGAACAAAAAAATAAAAACGTGCGTTACAATTACCCGGCGGACCGTAACTACTGGAGTGTCCCAGCATCCTGCTCTTGGAATACGACAGCCAATTTTCGCTAACGACCTTCGTCATGTCGGTAATCACGTGACATAAAAACCCAAGCAGCCACTCCTGAGGCTGGAGGTCAGTGAGTGCTGCTGTAGCGTGAGGTCTGCCACACTGTAGCATGAGCCTCTAGCTAGTACCATAGCGTGAGGTCTATCACACTATAGAATGAGATCTACCTCTAGCTAGTACCATAGCGTGAGGTCTACCTCTAGCTAGTACTATAGCGTGAGGTCTACCTCTAGCTAGTACTATAGCGTGAGGTCTACCACACTATAGAATGAGATCTACCTCTAGCTAGTACTATAGCGTGAGGTCTACCTCTAGCTAGTACCATAGCGTGAGGTCTACCTCTAGCTAGTACTATAGCGTGAGGTCTACCACACTATAGAATGAGATCTACCTCTAGCTAGTACTATAGCGTGAGGTCTACCACACTATAGCATGAGATCTACCTCTAGCTAGTACCATAGCGTGAGGTCTACCACACTATAGCATGAGATCTACCTCTAGCTAGTACCATAGCGTGAGGTCTAACACACTATAACATGAGATCTACCTCTAGCTAGTACTATAGCGTGAGGTTAGGTTACTAATAGATATTACTTATCTCCGTTCATTTAATTTAGTGATAAACACTTAATTTGTACATCTCAAACTGCTCCTGTGTAGGCGATATATCTATTTCGGTAGGCCTCACGCTGTAGTGGCGCTTGTCAGAGCTTGCGTTTACCGTAGCATTTTTCTACAGTGAAAATGTTGGCGAACGTTTAGCTTGCTTAACGAAAAAAGAATGTACTTCTGGACAACGTTTCTCACTAGGAAGATTATTATTATATTATTATTATTATCATTTTACGGTTTTCCCCACTAGGATGATTCTGTCTAATTTTGGTAGATGGTGAAACCAATATTTTCATATTTGTTCGAAGGGAATCCAACCATTGAAATGAAACGTACATTATTTTTAGAACAGCCTGTCAGTAATGACCGTCAGTTTTCAATACTGCATTTTGAGAAGCTACATTTCGTGTCTCGCAAAAATACAGTAATGAATATCAAAACGAATAAAACCTTAGTAAAACCTTTCAATTCGCCTTACTTGATTCCCGCTTTTAGAGCACAAAAAAAAAACACCGAAACTTTCCGTCTTTTCAGACTGAAACTCGGAGCAACGCTGAACCATCGTACGATTAGTTCAGCTCCGCATGCAGAGACCTAAACGATGTCGTAGTATTTTTTTCCTGAAGTGTTAATGTTGGTTCTCATTAACACTTCAATAGCCATCGCCATTGCAACTTCTCCTTTTATCAATATACTAATCGCGACAAAACGTCTTCATCGAGATCCACTAACTCTCCTTTAAGCCCAAAGTCTGGAATTATAATGTTCGAACTCCAGCAATGAACTCCCAAAGCCTAATTTTTAATTGGTCAGATGGGTAAAGAATGAAACTTTGATGCTAAATAAAGCTGTGAGAGTTCGGGTTTACTTCAGCATCGGAACCTGCTGTTGCAAGGAGCCTCATGAAACGTTCCCAAGTAAGTGCTTCCAGCGCAAGTTATAGTAAGCAAGCGCTCAAAAGTTTATATGCCCCAAGTTATGTAGCCTGACTCCTGGTCCAAATTATATCACTTCGCAACTGCCGAATGGCTAAATGTCTTTTAAAAACAATTGAATTACCGGAGACGTATCGTCCAACAAAACATGGTCGTGAAAGCTGTATTTACTGGACGTCTGCTGTAGTGAAGGTCTGAGTTTAGTGCATCGGTGTTCCTGTACAGGAACGTAATGTGGACAAATAAGTGTCAGCATTTATCAGCGCAAATACGTGGCATAAGGAGCAATACCTTCGTAAACTGAAACGTTTTTTTCTTTTTCATTTTCTTATTTATTCGCAACTGCGCATTATTTTCAGGCCAACAGCGAAAGCAAGATTCAACCAACAAAAAAAATATTCCATTCACCACAAGTTTGAAAGTAGTTGCGTTGGTGTGTGATGTTGCACTGCCAGCCAGGGTGCCAGAGTACTAAATTTCTAACATACCAGTAAACCAGTGTACCAGTGTACCAGTGTACCAGTGTACCAGTGTACCAGTGTACCAGTGTACCAGTGTACCAGTGTACCAGTGTACCAGTTACCAGTGTACCAGTGTACCTTTACGCACAGCATCTCAACATGAGAGGAACAAGCCATTCAGCGAACACAAGCCACCACCTCCGAAATCGTTCAATGCTCAGAATTTTCTGGCTTTCCGATATCAAACAAGATTTTCCTGTAATTTGAGCCTCTTTAACGAGCGCTGCAGCCGTTCAGAGGCACTAAAACCTAACGAGTTCGACGGCCGGTGTATGTAACGCTCAGTTTCTCGTGCTAAGTATTGTATTCACGCGAATAAAAATTCCCAGTTTAGCGTCCTACGCAAAGCTGTAAAAAACTATTGAACGCAAACTTTAGTCTCAACTTCCCGAATATTTAATGCCGCGAATAATAAAAAGTGCCATCAACGATGACGAATCTCTTGCGATTTCCTTGGGCAGTTGGGCACTGTTCATCCTTTTCACAAAAACGCAAATGTTTTTAGTTAGTGCTGTATAATTTTCTGAGGCATCTGGCTTTAAGGGTACATGAAAGAATTTAGCGTGCTTTCGCGCTGTTTAGTTATGAGTTTTATGTCCAGCTCACGTGACAGCGGACATCTTTAGTATTCGTATATTCTCTTGCATATTCGCTCATCATCTAACAAACTGCTAACCTATGCACTAAGGTTTTTTACTCGTGTTATTTGCGCTAGAGAAACATGCTTCAAGTTTCATTACACGTCCAAGTTTCTCACTTTTACTCGAAAGACTAACACAGAGAATTGCTAAAATTTAAGAAATAACTTGCAGAAAATCAAGCATTAGGCGCCCATTAGGCTTATTGAAAGAATAGCGCTGTATTCAGAGCCGCGATAGAGTCTGCGAAAGATCGCACAATATGGTAATGGCGAATGGTTCCATTTGCTGTCATGAATACTGGAAGCTTCATTTTCTTATTTTGATTTGACTCAGTCCTATCCTAGGTAAACCACATGAGCCATGGCAATTTGAGAAGCATGAATATATTATGTAGACTGAGGACACAAGGAGAGCGTGACCTAAAATTCTGGGTCACGTGGAAGCTTCAAAGCTTCGTTTGCATTAGTAAAAATTTTAGACTACATAGATAGGCATGTGTGTTGGAGGGTAATTTTCTGCCTAATCTTTATACGTATGTATATCTAGATAATGGGTTCCTGATGAGATCTTTGAACTTGCTACACTGTGTTAGTTAATCTTTCATTTTCTTGTTGCGATTTGCAATTTTGCTTTAGAGTTGCGGCGTAAGTTGTATGTCATACAACGACAGAAGAAATTTAGTAACGATATTGCATAGTTAAAGTAGAGCAGATATTTTCGATTTTCATCGTTGCACGGAATTGAATTTGAGACTTTAACACAGCGTACGTTGATTTTCATCATTAATACTTCCACAAATGCGTGCGGTATTTTTTTTATTGCTCTTAAACTTTTCTAAAAATTAAGGGAAAATAAATTCTACGATAAGTTCACTGTTGCCAAAAAAGAGGTAAGAAAATTTGATGGCAAATTATTGCTAGCTTAGACATTTTTTACACCGAAATTTTATAGCTTAGTTGAACTGCACTTGGTTGCGAAATCATAAATGCTCCGTAAAATAAATTTGACTCAAAAATTTCTCGAAGAACGAATTGATTCATCAGCTACAAAAAACAAAATTTTATGCCTTGCTGGCTTTCATACAGGGTTTGTATATTAATGTCGTATAAAAATTGCAGCAACTTATTGATAAGAAACTTAAAAAATGATCAAATTATTGCGTGTTGCATATTGTTTATTAATTATAAAAAATGTCTCAATGTTTTATCGATGTTTAAAAAGTTCTACTCACTTATTGCGGATGTATTCAGTAAAATTAAAAATAAAATATTAGTAATATCCTTAGAAATATTGTTATTAATATTTTTACTAATATTTCGATCAAAATTGTACAGTTAATGAAATCACTGTGGCTGAACGAAAAAAACGCTTCGAAAAAAACAGAAAGAAGAAACAGATGAAAAAATGCTCATTACACTAGTAAAAACTCATTTGAATTTAGAAGTACTGTGATTTTAAGATCCCTAAGTATCATTTAATAAAGTACACATGTAATTTCAAAGACTCTATTTCGCAGTAAATTCTTAAGAAATGCTACCGAAGTGACTTTTAATTGCGCGACTGAGGAAGACATGGGGAAATAATGAGAAAAGATCTTTTGAGCTTCCCGCCTTTATTGTGCGATACGACTTCATTTCTTTCGGGTTTAGGAGTCAATTGGTATTAAAGGAGTCAACGATCAAAGTTATCTTCAATATAAATAAGAAAACCGTGACAGCCTTAACATTTGACCGGCATTTCTCGGAATAAGGTAGAACTTAAATAAAAACCGAATTAGTATCACGGAGAAGCCAAAATGTCCAGTTTTTCTTCTAAATCACATGCTTGGAAAGATTTATTGGTACTTAAAGTCAAATTTTAGAGACGAAAAACGTCTATTTAATAGAAACAAGGGTAGAAACACATTTTTTAGTGTTCACTTTGTCAGTATTCTTCTAGTGGAAAATTGGTCTTCTGAGAAAAAATAACTTCATTTTTAATGCTATCAGACCAGGATTTCAATATTACTCTGCCTTTCCACGTGATTTCATTATATTTGTCATTGTTTTGACTCCATGAATATTTATTAAATGACATTGAAAGAATTTTAGACATTCAGACAAAAACTCGATTGAAGGGCATTTTCCCGTGCGTACCATTGCTCTCAGAAAATATCTCGGTGTTTGTCAGTAAAATTCCGAAACATTCTAGTGAATGAAGAAATTCCAATTCTAAGCTTAAAAAATGCCTATTCGAAATATCGATTTCAAATCACAATTTTCTAAATTACAATTTTCATCAAACGGTAAACTTAACTAAGCAAGACAGCAACAGTTTAAAAAGTGTCCTTCTGCTTCAAACTTCATCTTTCAGAGCTGCATGCATTTTCGGTTTGGTAGGCAACCTTTTTGGCATTTCTCATAATTGGCACCGACAAACGCAATAGCATTTAATATTGAGGCAAATATTTTGATCAAGCTTACAATAATATTCTCCGACGCTCGTGTCAACTCCCGTGTTGATGTTTGCATGCCTGTCTCTGACAACAGCCATTAGGTCTCATAACAAATTTTCGACAAAGATCATCAAAGAGGGAACGCAATCTTCACAGAAATGAAAGAATCTCCGCACTCCCCACATTGCAATTAACTGTAATGAGCCTTTAGAATGCGCATCAAACGCGAGTCAATTTTCATTGTTAAAATGGAGACAAGCTCCCGCACTCCTATTGCGCGAAATTTTCCATTGTCCAAGCATCGCTAAGCCCTACTTATCTTTCTTTCTTTTCCCGATCCTCGAGTTGTAATTAGTCAAAGAGACACCCCGAGGACCCAAGAAGAAAACTCAAACTTTTGGCGTCGAAAAGCAGTTGTGGTTCTCGCTTTCCTGAACGTACGTACGGGGAAATTTAGAAACAAGGGGGCTCTCGAACAGCATGCGGTAGTTATATTTTGTGGTAGTGAGTGCTTTTATGATTCATTGAAGTCCTTCAGAACTCGGGTTATTTCTAGTAGCGCTCAGTGCTTGTGTGATTATCAAAATAAAGCATCTGGTTTTGTCAGTTTCCATTCCGCTGTAATGGAATAGAACTTATTATTAAACCAAAGGAGACTCTGAACCAACATGCTCATTCTGGCATAGAAGAAAAACAACAGCCAATTCGTTCGATGGAATCCAACATAATAATTGTACAAAATCAATCTGTTAAATGGAACGAACGTAATAATTGTGTTTCCTCCGAGACGAGGATGACCAAGGCCTGCCATCACCAGCAAAAACCACAATAATTTCGTTCACTGTGAGCTCCTTCCATTCATTCAGAACGACCTGCTCTTGTCGTTTGTCTGCCTCCAGCAGTGCGGATTAGAGACCATTGCCCTGCCTGTAGTCCGACACAAAGTACTGCAATGCCTTCAGTTGCGAAGGCTGGTGATAACTGCGGATCTGTTGTTAAAGGCAGTGGAAATTGCGTTGTGTTGCGCGCAGCTCAGTTCGTGGCAGTCGAAATTCTCGTCGCTTCCTGTCGCTGCTTGTTGTGTAATCATGGGAGTAAATCTTCCAGCATGAATATTTTTATGGTTCTTTAATGAATGCTCCATGTAAGAGACTTCTCAGTGAGTATGAGTCGAAGTTTTCATCGCTTCCGGAGAATCTTTCGTTTCTTGTCATGTGAATTATGAGAGTAAATCTTACAGCCTATTTTTATTATTCTTCAATAAATGTCCTATGGAGTGGAACTTTAGCTAGTGAACGCCCGACTAAGTGACCTATTAGGTTTAGTGTCCTTAACGTTCTTTAGCCAAAGCTCAAGGACTTTTTTATGAGAAATTAACGCGCTTGTGTGTAGGAATAGGTGCCCGAAAACACTTCGGGTTTTAGGAAAAAGAGTTATTTACTGCGGGCCGTGTGTGTGTGGGTGTGATGAACTGTTTTTTGTTCCGTTGAATGTTGACTGTAAATGCTTTCCATTTATAAAAATTGTTACTACATACATATCATACTACGTAAAGGAGCATCAAAATCGAATTATTGAACGCTGCAAACACCAATTGATCAACACACAAAAGATGATGTCGGAAATTATTTCGATGAACTTGTAACATAAAGTTCTATAACAAAATTTTCAGACTCCAGGATTCACCAGCGACAAAAGATCCTGAAACTCAATTTGGGCTCACAAATCAGGAAGTGTTGGTGGATTTTCACTCTAAATGCAACCAAATACGTCGATGCCGTGACTGTAATGTGACGTTCACGACGTGAATTGACGTATCAAAGTAGGAGTTAGTGACGTACGCAGACAGACTCAGGCTCTACAAGGAAGAGAATCTAAAAAAACTGCTGACTTGAGTCTTTATTAGAAGAGCTTCCGTTTTTGTAATTATTGGCTCAGAAAAAGAACCAATGGAAAACGTTTCATTCGAAGACCTTGGGTGGTAATCTTTAAGATCAGGACTGCTAGAAAGTAGGAGTCCTTCAACTAACACAATATGAAATAAGCTTATTCACATTTTCTTGAATTCATTTCAACAGCTAGTCGCAAAAACCAGGTATTTAGTTAATGAAAATAATATATTGACTAAAAAAGCAACACTTGCAAGGCATCATCTAGTGAATTTTTAAAATTTTAATTGAAAACTGCACGCTTTTTTTGGTACGCGGGGAATATTGTTCTAACCTGCAATCATTTTATTGCCTTTGGAAATGAACTTTTCTGAAATGAACTTTTCCAGGCAGAATTCGTTTTCACATTCCCAGAATCATTGCTTGATACCTGGAATCGTTCTTTCATCCCAAGAATCGTTATTTGACACCTGAAATATTTGTTTAACCCTCTAAGCAACTTTTTTTAAATAGAATAATTTTTTCCAAATATTCTTGGTGTCTCGAGTTAAGCCGGCTACGCGGCCGACGTCCGATGGAAGTTTACATGTCACAGGTAAAAGTTCCGGTGTACCTACAACAACATGCAAGAGTTAACCTAAAAACTTTGCAGCCGAAAGACATTTCGAAAAACATTTCATTTTTGATGACGTGCAAGTTTCCGAGCTGCGTGACCGGAGCTTGTTGCCTCAGCGTCGATGAAATTCTATAACTCTTCTGCTTTAGGAGAAAAAATACGTAAGATTACATGACTTTCTTCAGCAGCTTCGACGAAAATTATGAACAAAGAATCAAATGAGACTGCTTGACTTTACTCAGCAGCTTCGATGAAGATTATGAGCAAAAAATTATATACGACTACTTGACTTTGCTCAGAATTAAGTTTTGAACCGTATGACATTTTTCTCTTTATTCTTCGGCATGAAACCGTTATGATTTTGAACAATTATTGATAAGTTTTTGGTTTCATCATTTTTTAATCGGATAAAATGCAAATAATAGATCATTCGCGCCAAGACCACATTCAGGCACCAAAACATTGTCCTTTTGTGGAAGGGTTCTTTAAAATCAATGAACATATTTCAAGTCTTTGTATCCACAACTCGTGCGTTCCCAAAGAATCAGGATCCACGTTAAGCCAAGTTTTCAAAAAACCCAACTTCACTTCGAAGCTCAAAAAACATTTCTAATGCGTTTGATATCGTTTCCCAAGCGAAAAATATATTCAACCCTCTCATGCAAAACCAAAAACCTAATGAAAAAAAAAACAATAATAAAAAAACCTAATAGAAAGCATTCAAATGCTCGAATTTGGCGTAAGCTATCCTGATCCCAGCAAGTTTGCATAGCGAGCGATCGTCAAGTCTCTCATAATGTGTTTGTCTCATAAAGGCCTATGGGTGGAAGTTTTTTTCCAACTCGTGGCGAGATTAGCGGCTCTTTTGTGACCAGACAAGACCAAATTGTTCCCATAAAGGCGGCGATTCATCGCCTTTTGTTCCGAGTCACATGGAAATTAAAAGACTTCCTATCCTTTGACGGAAGAAGACGCCGAAAAATTTAAGAGACGACCATTCAATCTTGGAGTTACGGCTCTCATAATACTGCACATCTCGCCGTAGAAACCATAGCAGAAAATAGATTGTACAAGTTACGAGTGTTTATTAATTACAACTGTTTCTAATTACAACTGTTTATCACCGTACTCATTACATTTCAGCGGTCGTACATTGTAGACCACAGAACTGTAGACTGCTACGGCTAGAGTCCTCGGTCAGGTGAAATCCTCATTCTGTTCAAAACCTTGGCTAGATATTCGCAAAGAACAAAATATAACAAAATCATGTAATTAAACCAGACAGTTTCTACCCTGAAACTTATTATTGCGTTTTGTATCAGACCGAGGCTAAAATTATAGACGCCTGGTCGTGGCTGGTAAATAAGTGGAAAGTGATCGGCTCGAATAAGTACAAAATGAGACGAAGATTTTCGTTTCACGACTGGAATATCCATGAATATTAACAAAAAATGTTAGCTTATCCTAGATCACTGGCGAACACTACCAGAAAAAATAGCGTATCCTAGTTAATTGGAACACACGAATAGAAAAAATGTTTGCAAATCTTAAATAACTAGAGAACACTAATAGATAAAAATGTTAGCGTATCCTAGATAAATGAAGAACACTAACAGAAAGAATTTTTCAGCGTATCCTAGATAACTGGAAAAAACGTTGGCGTATCCAAGATAACTGTAGAAAAAACGTTGGCGTATCTTAGATAACTGGTGAAAAAACGTTGGCGTATGCTAGATAACTGTAGAAAAAACGTCGGCGTATCCTCGATAACTCAAAGTAGCAGTTCCGGCCGTGTGCTGTCGTTTGAAGACTCAATAAGCGACCCTCCAAGTCCGGTATGCTTTGACGAAGGCGCTCGGAAAGATTCCCGCCTGGCAATATCGGGAATGTTTTAACCAATATCAGCATCGTGCTGCAATGTAGGCATGCCTTGCATCCAAGCTTTATAGCTCTCCCCTACCTCAACTTCAAGTACTGCTCTGAATTCCGATGCGGTGAAATTTAAAACGATAAAGATCTTCTGAGAACAGGAAGAGAAAGCAGGGGAAGTAGGTCACTGAGGAACTTTTTGCCGTTCTGAAACTAGAATAGATCGAAGCACAGAAATTCACACTCATCACCATTAATTTTAAAGCAGAGTCACTACAATTATTATTATTAAAGCAGTCACTACAATTGCTGAATTGGAGGAAACAAAATTAAATTAGGAGCACACTGTTCGCATAAACAATCAACATTCGCAAAAACCGGTTCTTTAATTTGCAGATTTTCCTCGTTCCTTTATTGTACTTTCCTGCTCCCAATTCATTGAAGTATTGATTTGTCGCAAAATAAGCTCTAAACGCATTTGCCAGAATATTTACAAAATCATTACTGAACCTGATGCCAACTGAAAAACATGAGTTTTGAAAACCCACAATTTCAAGTGTATGTTTGTCGTCGGCAGTTGGAGCACATTGACTTTGCTAGTGTATCTGTACACACAGATTTAACAATGAATTTTCCACATTTTAAAAACGTTTTGTTCAATTAGTCCTTTCAAAAATGCATGAGATTTTACAAATTAGAATTTTTTCATTAACGGAATTAATAGGATGAGTAGCTGTGTAGGGCAATTACGTATTATTTTCCCCTAGTGTACACAGCCCGTCAAAAATGACAGAAATCAATAGTTTCCTTAAATAAATTCTTCAGATGTGGATGACAAACAAATACATCCATCCCAGCAGTACCCGAGATTAAAATATTTTTGTACTTGTGCACTGGTGAAAGTCGTATCACAGATACGGTCATTAAGCATCTTTATGAGCGTCACAGAGAGACGGAAGAAGCGGACACCAAACAAATATACAAATAAATAAACACAACATTCGACAAATGAACTGCAGTAGACATGGCAGGAGAAGACATGACCTCACGGGCTGAGAAGTCGCCGTAGCTGCCTTCCGCCTTCAATGATGTGGTTGATAGCTGGATTTAAATTTGTGATATTATTTAAAGATTTGTGTAGCAAATTCTCGATATGAACATGGTAGAATGATTAAAGAAATTTCAGTTTTGCCTTCAACATGGCAACTACGGCATCAATGTATCAATCGGCATCAAGATATCAATGTGGCATTTTTTTGCATTAAAAGGTAATTGCATGCCAGCAATTTAACACTCTATCTGAACTTTAGCTCATTTGCGCTGGGAAACACGAAAATTTCCTCTATAGTTTTTTTTTTAATTATCACACTCACAAACACTGATTCAAAATTAAATTCAGTCTTTCACCAGGCTAACTACTTATTCGGAGAACACTGGAAGTTCTCGTAACGTAGCTTGAGTAAAATTGTCACCTCGCATTTATCGACTCCTGTGAAAAATATTTTCGATTCTCAATTTCGACTGCTAATCCGTCCCAACATCAGTTCGAAAATCTCCTGGAGCTCTTTGATGCGAGCATCGCTGGCGGTGATGCCCATAAAGGGTATCACTGATACCCGCTGATCCAAACATGAAATCTTGGCCAGGGATTTGTATGAGATCCTGAGACTGGAGGCCTATACGATCCTTCAGTCGTCCAGCCACGGTAGAAGAAACAAGGTAGGGTCAAACCAGTGTTTTTTTTCGACCGTGTGGCAATGCTGACGTCACGGCAACGGACCAATAGCAGCGCTCATATTGCATCTGGCAACACTGTTTGCCCCAAGTCTGGCTCCACTATTGGACTAGCGGCATGTCGCAATGGTGACGTCATAAAGTTTGTTTGAAATGAAGCCGTTCTATTGGCTAGCCGAACAAGAGGAGGTGTATTTTCTCTAATAGAAATGACCCTACATTGTTTTCTCTAACGTGTTCGCGACAGAGGATCACCGTAGAAACAAGATTCGTAAATTTGAAGCAGCTGTTGAATGTCTTACATGGTTTTACGTAAATTTCATTCGTACGAAAAAATTCACACGTTTTGGATAGAATGAGCTCAATACAGGTGTTCAGTGAACGAATAAGTACGTGTTCAATGCATGTAAACACGAGAGGTGGTTTAAATTTTCGGTTCTGGAGACAACCCGAAGATAGAACCAGCGGTCATGTAAATCAATGGAACTTTGTTAAAATAAATAAAATAATTCAAAAATTTGTTGTGTGAAATGAAATTTAAAAATAAAAAATTGACACCAATCCATCAATTTTTTTATTTCAATTCAATTCTACCTAACATGTTTTTGATCATTTTAGACCATCGTCAGAATGAAAGGGTATAAACTTAACATCAGATAGTCGTGAGGATGGGGCAAAGTTGTGAAATATAATCAAAATATTCATTTTAAAATTAATGTCAAAAGTGAAGGACAATTGCATGACAGGTTTATATTGGCGATATCCCTGTTTTCTTCGGCGTTTTTCCGTTCGTTCACAGCGACACAATTCCACACCAACATCATTGCCTCTCACACATGTTCACAACAGTTCAGTTAAGGACAGATGTCCCCACTGCATCACTGCGTAATGATGTCGACCAAATTCAGCTTCGAAGTAATAAAAGTTCATGCAACCCTTAAATTAACTTCAATTATTAACTCTCATTTTATGTTATTTTTACTCAACAATCATTCTGTAGGCCAGTTCAGCGGAGTTCATTTAGTTATAAAATTATTCTGAAGGTCAGTTCAGCCGAGTTATGAATAGATCTAAGCAGTATTGTTTTCAGAGACGCTTTCACGTTTGAGAAAAGCTTTTGTTCTTACAGAGAGACCGAAAATCTGGCGACATTAATTCGTGGACAATATCCATGCTGAAAAGAAGCCATTAATGTCGAGAACTTATGAGTGCTTGGAAAACACAGGTCGAGTGGCGCTACCTTGGCGTTTACACGAATAGATATTTTCATATCCTGTAATCTAGCCGTAGCGAACCTTGACGTAGTTAATGAGCTTTGGTAGAGGATTCGTTCAGAGAAAAGCAGCTCGGATTCCCTCCTGTATATCCGCTCCTATAAGCTTGGTATTTCAACTACAAAGGAAGCTCTCTGTTGTGTTGTCTCGTCTTTAATTGGAGTTTTCTTTGATCAAATCTCCTAAGCGAAAAGCTTTGTAGAGCGTTCAAAATGCTCGAATTTTCTGTCTTCGATGTCGAAGGCATGGAGGAAAATTTTAAAATCCAACAATGATGTTTCCACTAAAATTCTCCTCTCATCAAAGTTTTCATCTCACATTCTGTTTTGACATAGAAGAGAATTTTTTTTCACTAATGCTTACAAAAATAACACTCAATTCGAAAGCTAAGATTGGCCAGCAACGGGTAAAAAATATTAGCTTGATTTTGATGCTTCGAGGTTAAAATTGATTGATAACACTACTGTTTAATTCTTGGTCTACAGACAGCTCTAACTATGATACCTTCTGTGGCCCAATGTCTTTTATAAATTAGCGCATCGAACAAATAGAAAAATTAAGATCTTATTCCTCAACTATTTGATTACTAGTGTACGCGACCCATCGAAAACGATGAGAATTTATATTTTTCTCAAATTAACATTTCAGACGTGGATGACAAACAAATATATCCATCCCAATAGTACCCGAGATTAAAATATTCTTGTACTTGTGCACTGGTGAAACTCGTATCACAGATACGGTCATTGAGCGTCCTTGTGAGCGTCACAGACACACGGAAGAATCGGACACCAAACAAATATATAAGTAAATGAACACACGAAGGTTATTATTAGTTCGTAAGATGTGTGCAACAAGTTCTGACTGTGTATTTTTTTGCCTCTGAACCACCCTAATCACAAACCAGTGGCCAAGCAACGTAATTTCCGTCACTACGTTCATTTCCTTTCGTTTAAGTTCATCACGTGATAAAGTAAAAAGAAATTTACTCAACGTTTTTGATTAAAGCCCCATCAATCAACACTTTAAGTGAATTTTAGCGAATGGCAGGGTTTAAATAAAAATTGAAGAGTGAGTTGCTTCTTATTTTAACACGTGATGAACTTGAACGTTTTCATTTTTATGAACAAATCACCCGTCGCTTTGCCATCAATTTTGTGAGCGTCAGCGAAAAAAATTCATCTCCCAGCACACGGCAAAATGTAATTCAAAGTAAGTTCCGTAGATTTATAAGTTAATTTTCATGGAATGATGAGACCGAATCGACGGAACAATAAATGGGGGGAAGAACAGAGTTGGGTGAGAGTAATGACTCTGATACCAAATGAAACACATTATTTTCAAAGCTAAGTCGTTAGTTCATGACCTTTTTCATTCAATTTTCTTCCTTCATTTCTATTCACATATGAAAGTTTTGGTCTAAATTTAAAATCGTGCTTCGCTGAAAATATCCTTCAGCGTTCAATAACCGAAATCCTTTCTTCTGCTCCATGCAAAGTTACGTTCATCCATTAATAAAAGCAAAAGATGCTGACCAGAAAAGTATGAAACGCGTCAGTTAATATTTTTCGTAACTCATGACTTGACCAGCTTTGTACCTGTTGAAATATTCCAAATAAATTGCAATATTCAAGGAACATTCCATCAATATTTTACTCGTTCGCAGCACCGATAGCTCATTAGCCAAAAATCGTCAAGCTTCAGCAGTATTTGACGAGTTGGAGATAAAGACCAGGACGAGAGGACACGTAGAGGCATCTCGTCTTTCCTTGTCTTCGTTTCAATGAGAAGCTCCGAGATTTTAATGCGGGAGATACAACAATACTTTTGCTGAAAATAATACATTTGCAAATAAAACATTTGCGACTATACATTTGCTGCAAATAATTTGTACATTTGCAAATAATACATTGCTGCAAATCCACGCAATGAAGAACTCGATATTTTGCTAAAGTGATAACTTTGGCTAGCAGGGAAATTTCTTCGAGAAAATGTGTATAACTCTTTGCGAAAATTTGTGAGGAATCACTGCTAAAAAGAAATCCCTGAGGATTTTAAAATCAGTGACATGATTGGAAGTATTTCAATATTCTTGCGTGAGCTCAACTAAGGGTGCTGAAAGTAACGCCTGCCATTCTTGATTTTCAGTTTGAGATTTTATAAAAAGCGTTTAGTTGCTCATGGAGTTGAATAAGGAACCTACGTACTTCGCTGCGCTATTATCTTCATCCTGCCTCTATTGTACTCAAAATTTAAGTGAATGTTAATAGTAAAAAAACGTCCATTCGAACTGAAAACTTTCTAGTTTTTGAATTTTTTGCCGGAATAAAAAATTTAAGAAATCAGCGAATGCTTCTATTGTTAACTTTTTCTATCGAGTGATTGTGCATGACATCAACCTAATTATTGAATGAATGTGCACTGTAATTGTGAAAATAAATGAAGCAATAAATAAGATGTTTGAAGAAGAATTTGTTTGATATTTCAACATGATTGTATAAAACGGTTCTTGAACTGGGTTTAAAAACCAAAGTATTTATCATAATTGCACATAATGCACAGTCGAACCAAGAAATGCTTTGGAACTGCAACTAATTGCAGCAAGTAAAACATTTTAAAATGAAATGAAGCCCGCTATCCACTACATAATAACACAGAGTTGTTGCTTGGCTGGTTGGTTGGTGCGTGTGTCTGTGACACTCGTAACGAAGGATGTTTAATGACCGTATCTGTGATTCGAGTTTCACCAGTGCACAAGTTCGAGAATATTTTCATCGCTGGTACTGTTAGGATGGATATATTTGTATGTCATCCACACCTGAAAAAATTTATTAATGAAAAATATTGAGTTATGGACGGTCCGTGTACAGTAATGAAACTAATGTAAAAAACAAATCAAAAGTGAGCTTCGGAACATTCAGTTCCATGCTGAAGAATTATTTCAATTCCTCAGGACGAAAATAAGCAAAAATATCACTTGCGAATTATTTCAATTTCTCAGGAAGAAAATGCGCAAAAATATCACTTTCAGGTATTGAATCGAAATCATGGACACCAAATCTGCGCATCTCACAGCAGCAGCGGCAGCTGTAATCCATTAGTTGGAGCCTTTGATCTCGCAGCGGCAGGTCT